>VZTN01013632.1:2570-108753 GCA_013400515.1 Erpornis zantholeuca | reverse complement strand
TCCATGTTGCCTGAGCCATGAAACTGTAATCAGCTTGGGGCTTTTCATGCCAAAGGCAGGGGTAGCTTCATATGCAATGAAACACTTGCATCTAATCGAGACTCCAGATTTGGATTTTGAGACAGCTGGAAACTTTTATTAAGTACTGGCACTTCTTAAAACTTTATTTGGATTGAGTCAAACTACATCAACTTAAAAAAAAAAAAAAAGATAGAAAAATCAAGGGAATTTTAAAACTTACTATGCTGAGAAAAATATTTGATGCAAAAAAAAAAAAAAAAANTGACAGTGCCCAGTCCACTTCAGCTCTTAAAAACACATAAACACAAAGATATCTGTGGTAAAAGGCTGAAAGAAAGACTGGAAGTATTCCCCATTGTGCTCCTCAGCCCTTCTCCGTGTGAGCAGTTGTTGAAGCTGATGCGAGTTCTCCGTGCAAAGAGCCAGCAGACTCTCCACGCAAGGAGCCAGCACCTCTCTGCCTTCCAAGTCTGCAGGGGGGACAAGGTTTAATAAATACAGGACTTCTCCTTAAGAACTGGGTTGGTTCTGGCTTATTCCTTTCCCACTTCTGCTAAAATCCCTCTTCATCTGCCTAAAAGCAGTATACTGTGAGGTGATAAAAATGAGATCCGGAGCAAACTTTCAAAATGACTGCACAATACTTTCAGGTCACCAAAAGCAGAAAGTAAAATTCCATATAACTACTGCATATTATAATCACTTTCTAAAAAGAATTTCTTTCAAATGTCAAGATCCCAACTTTCTTCTATCAGTATTTTGTAACTAGTGAATCACTGTCAATGCATTACTGATCCATCTCCCCTTTCCAAGCCTTCAAATACAAAACACTAAAAAAATCAAGACCAGATACAAACCACAGCCAAAACAAAACTACAATAAAATTCCACGTTTTCATCATTCTTCACACATAAATATCTTCCATCCTGCTGACTTGGAAACTTGTTTTGAGGTAGATAAAACTTTGAAGTTGACAGGGGAAGCCGTGACAAATAGTCTGATGCAACTTCAATTCTGTTTTACCACACACTGCGGTTCAAATAAAAGGTAAATGAGGCCATATTACTGGGCTATGGTCAAGGAGATTTAGCAAGTTCTGAAATAACTATGTGGCCACATTAATAACTCCCTTAAAGAACATTCCTGTAAGAGCAATTTTAAAGACTGTTGGTTTTTACTCCTGCAAGCTGTTTGGTTTCAAGCTAATAGGACTGTTCTATAATTATAAATTAGCGATAGGCAAAATATGCCCGCTTTCTTAAGACCTGCAAGATATTTTTGGTGTAACACTAGCTGTCAGATGGCATTTAATTCTTGCCAAATCTCAACACCATCTTGAGCTTAACAGGAGATCTTCTTCCAATAATACTTTTGTTCTGGGAAAGGCCTTGATGCCTCCTTTCCTCTATTTTCAGGGAACAGCCACTGTCCCTGGTTCTGCCCCTTGCTGACTCACTGTCAAGCCTAAGCCTTTTTCTGGTTTAAAAGGGTCCCATTTATCTGCTTCCTGAACCCAGCTGCCAGTGACCAGAACTCCTTTCCCTCTTGCGCTTTCTGCAGGAACAGGATATAGAGAAGCTTTCTGTCCTGCCAAAGCAGTTATTCTGGACAGATAATACAGAAACATTACATTATATGGTAGTAATGCAGTAGGAAAACTAAATCCTTTTCATCTCAGTCGTGCTTAAACTAGTAAATATTGTTGAAGCTATGTGAGGGAATGAAAATTTTAATTTACAAACCTCTTTGGTTAATGCTGTAATTTGGCTCCTTTAGAATACATTAGGAAAACCAAAAAGCAATTGCAGAAAGTGATCTCACTTCTCCAGTGGTAGTTCTGAAAATCTGTAGGACTGTATTCTACCCTTAGTATAAAATCAGAGTCTCTTCCTTAACCTGAGACTAGACCAAAAGAAAAAATCTTTTGATATTAATACAGGTTTAACAATTTCTCTAGATGGGGCAGGTTTCCAAATGTTAAGAGGATATTGCCAGGAAAGATCTACAAATGATTGTGAGTCAATGACTTAAATACAATCTCAATTCATGTCAGTNAAAAAAAAAAAAAAGATAGAAAAATCAAGGGAATTTTAAAACTTACTATGCTGAGAAAACTAATCTTATTTTAATTTATTCTATGAGTATGCAATCTTACAGTCAAAAAGTCTGCAGAGTAACATCTACTGTGGACATAAATTTGTCCATCCTTTCAGAATCCCAAAGCAGTCTGTTGCCATAAAATTGGCTGGTCTATGCTTTAAAGAAGAAAATTGCTGTGCATGCACATGCAATATAGGTATATATACATATATATACACAGATATAAAAATAGATAAAATATCAAGACTCAAGGCTATATTAGAATATTTAAAGACAGAGGAAAAAATCCATTAAAATTTGGTTGCAATCACTTAAATGGCTACAATGATTCATCATCTAAATTATGTTCTCAATTAGGGATCTAATTTCTAGGGTTTTTTTCTTTTTCATATTCTTGGATGATCAGGTACACATGGCTCTTGATGTCCTCTAGATATTCTGGACGCTGTCTGTGCAACACACAGAGAGGCTCTTTTTGGATGATTAATTTCAATTTGTTCTCATCCTATACATTTGTATGAAGCAGAAAATATACACAATCAAGGACTTGCAAGTTTTTTCTTCTAATAGAAGAGAGTTTGTTACTTACAGTAGAAGCAACCTCTAAGAATAAAAATAGAGTAACAACACTTTATACACCACATTCAAAGAAAGAAAGCTTAAAAAATCCATGCTATGGGAGATACCATTTGCCACTTACATCTGTTATCATTTTCCCTCTGGTCTTGTTTCTTTCCCTGTGGTTAGCTCGTTTCTGTTTTTGCTGCAAAACTCGTTCCCTGGTGGTGCGGTATTCCAGAGCAAATTCACTAATAATTTTGCAGAACTTATTGATGTTGACTTCACGAATTGCGTAGGGAGGATGGCCCATAAATAACAAAAATGAGTGAAACCTGGAAAACAATGAGTTTATAAATGTAAAGGGAAAAAACCTTGATTGATGGTCTCTGGGAAAAAAAAAAAAAAACAACAACCCTATATTTCACTGAATCCATTTATTACTTTACTAGCTCCCATCATTTCCTTTGTGCTACAGAATTTTCATGGATGCTTTGCATAACATTGGTATGTTTTATAATTAAAACCATGAAAGTCTAGCCTATGATAACTTCATCCCAGTCTACTTTCCCAGGCTGATGCAGGAGATAAGATGTTTATGGAACTCCATCACTTTATATGACTAATTTGGCACGTGAATGACCAATTTCATTTCAGTTATAGAAAAAATATTTATTAAGTTTCAATTCTATTTATTTGTATTAAGAAACTTCAAAGAGGCTGTTAGGATGTTGGGCAAAGTCTAGACAAGAAGAATGCAGATTTACAGGCTAGCAAACACAAGAAGGAAAGAATTTCTGGTTCACAAAACTGACTATAAAATTATATTATCTACAAAGTACGTTAGTTTGGGACAGTCTCAATTCACAGTTTTACTGCTTCTGTGGCATTCAGAGCTTTTGCACTATTTGCAATTTTTACTGCTGCTTCTAAACTGCTTGATTTACAGCAGCATACTGAATGTGCAAAAATGTGTGAATTTCTTTTAAGTGTATCTAGATCCCTGAGGACAAGAAGTCTTCCCAATCCTTGAAAAATGCAAGTATATGAAAACATTTTTTAAGAACTAAAGTAGCAGTAGCAGGATATCAGAGGAGAAAGCTGATATTTTTCTTACTTGTACAATACATATGTTATACACAACAGGAAAGTTCACTTCCCTTCCACTGCAATTGGGATTTCTGCTTACTTATGGCACAAACCCTAAGTCATTACAAAAACAAAAGAAGAGCTGAATCTTATTGAATACTCCTCAAGTGTATACTTTTGGGGACTAGGAGGCAAAGGACCCAGTTATTGCACCTTGGGAATAAATGATTGCCTGGATGATTTTTCTAGTCAAAAATATGGAAATTTCTGGATTGGGGATGTTTCTTCAATGGAGACTAAAAGTATGCACCACACACAACTTGGCAACATTCCTTGCAGAAATGAGTATAAAGCACATATTTATGATGTCATAACTTACAATTTTATCAAGTCATTTACTATCAAGGTATTGCTGTCACCAATATAATTCTGTACCTGTTAATTATTCTTCTATGAACAATCTTCAGGATTATGATTCTTTCTGCACAATCTTTAAGAAACTCAGACATTTTTTGCTTTAGACTTGGCTTCATTTCATGCTTTGCTATAGCCTTAAGATGATCCCAGGATGCTTTGCACCGTCTTTCCATCTGACACAAGTTTTCCTGGAGTTGTTCAAAGTCAACCTGAAAAAAGAGAAAGTTAAAGAAAAGGTAAAACTTGAAGTGAAAACACTGTGGTTGTATACTTGGATATCTGAACAATGCAATCTGTGTGTATGAAAGGGTAAAGGCAGTGGCAGCACAACATCAATTCACATTATTAATTATTACTAAAAAAAATAAAAATAGCTTTCTCTATCACACCACATCTAGGCATGTAATGTTAGTAAAGAAAACTGAAAACAAAGAAATACCCATACACATATATTTGGTTTTATTCTTGGAGGCCTAGCAACTAAAGAAGGGACAATAAAATATTGTGATGTGTTTTTTCTCTTGCTAATAACTTCATGTCTGCTCCAAGCAACTGCATGACTCAGTTCTTTCTGAGGTAATACAAAACTTTCTCTTTTTCTTAATCCTTTTCTCTACTACTCAAAGCTTTTTATACCCTGTTTACTGCTCACTGTTGTACCCCGCCAACAATTCTCCATTTTAGGAAGCACTTGGATCTATTCCCTAGTCATGCACTGACTTGTTAATAGATGATCTAGTTCTAATCACAAAATTCATGGGTCAGAATTTTTTAAAGCTCTATTGAAAGTATGTGTTATTTAGTGATCTCAGCACTAACTTTCATCCCTTGATATACAATACGAATTTACTGGCTTGTAACAAGATCATATAACGACTCTCAAAGTCTCTCAACACAGTTAAAATAAATGATTGTACCTTACAGTAACATTCATCAGGATAGAAGCCAACACATTCCATGGAAGGTGAGTGAGAGCTTCTCCTTTATTCATCAACCAAAAAAGGTGTTCAAATCTACAGAAGACACTCAGGACGTGTTGCTAACAACTCAACAAACTGCATCAATGACCGAGCCACAGCACACAAGAGATGAGAAAAATAAAACTACCCAACATGTTCAGGAATTCTGAAGAAAGGAAAAAATTATTTTATAATACCACTTCACAGTTCAGATGAACTCAAGCTATAAAATACAGACTTAGCTCTCAGATTCTAAACACATCAGTGCTTGGGATGTTACAGTCTCATACTCCAGTTAATTCCTTAATGCTAAACTAAAACCACTGTCAGGGGCAGGTTTTATTTCATTCTTCTTAGCTGTGTGCAGCATCTACTGCTGAAACCTATACTGAGGATAACCATAAGAAATGCATTATTATTAAAAAGCTCCTGGTATTGGTTTGATCTGTTTTCACTGTGATTTATAAAGTGATGAATTTTTCCTCTTCACAAGGAAATAAAAACATCCTTTGATCCACTCTGCTATTCAGAAAAGCCCTGCAGGCGGAGCAGCTGTGGGATATTTGCTTTCCTTATATCCATATCAATGCATATGTTTTAAAAAAAAAAAAAAGTCCTTTCCAGGTCAGTATTTTCCCTGTTGATGATAAACACATTGCTGCTCTCTGTATCTCTTTAGATATACAGATGGTATATCTAAAACACACGTGGGGAAAAATACTAGCATTCCTGTTAAGGAAAAGAATATTCAAGGTTTAGGGCTTCTTAGAAAGAATTATCCAACTTGGTTGAGGAAGCCTCTCAGCCTCTGCAGCTGAGAAATTTAAATTAATAACATTTTATGAGAGAATGAGTTTTCATCAATTAAAAAGCTCTGAGGTTCAGACCTGTAGGAGTTCAAGAAACATCTTTAGAGAACAACAAATCTGTGGGGAATGTGGCGAATTCCTGACCCCTCGAAATGTGCCAACAGTCAGCACATTCACAAGAGTGGAAGTTCCAGCAGGGATGGGGGATGGCAGGTTGGGCTAAGGGACACTCACTAGTTTTTTGAGCACTAACAAAAATTCAGTCCCCTATGGAAGTCCTAAGGAGACTGCAGTAAGGTGAATGCCACCTGAACTCTCCTGGAATAAACCTCTGCGGAGCACAACTGTGCCCAAGCAGAAGTTGTAAACTCCTGGAAGGAGGAAAGCAGGAACTCCAGTGTAGGATAATATACCTGTGTATTCCCACAGGCAAACTGTGCAGTGCCTGAAGCAATGTGCCAAACCTTCATGACATCTCTGTCTGCCAGCTCTCTAGTGCTTGCTTGTGCACAGAAAGGAGCATATTCCCATAAAAACATCTTCATGTGAAATATTAAAGTTCCAGTTTTTCTCAGACACAATCAGGTACCCCACCTGATACTTTGTGAAATGTAATTTCACCAGTGCCAATTTTGTGTGTAGACACAGAATCCATTACATTTCAGTCTGCTCCAGGTCTGTAGGTCTGCTTAGGGTGGTTTATGGAAATATAACAGTAAGAGTTGATGAGAAATCCCAACTGCAAGAGATCACCAACTACGTGTTCATATATGAATAAAAACTTGTGTGGAGTAATAATAAGAGTTATTAAATATATTATGCATAAAGAAAACATAAAAAGGCTCCCTTGACAATGCTGTGTGAACTGGCAAATACAAGGCAGCATGGATTGCACCTCCTGATTTATGTGTTTATTTCCAGCACTTTACTAAAAGAATTAATAATGTATAATAGTAGAGAAACACACTTCCTCTTTTTTGTTCCTTCTTTCTTGAAAGGAAAGATGCACCAATTCTTGCCTGCAGCTGGATGGTCATGCTGGGACTAAGAAGGAATTCAGATGAGTTGTAGCTCCAGGACAGCTCAGCATAGGAGCATTCACACAAGAATTGCTGTGGCATTATTTTATAACTGTGAATAAAAGGAAGCAGTAATCTCAAACAGTCATTACAGCTTTTTTGCTGGACAGTAGCATACAGATGTTGTATTTGGCCCAAGGATTTGGAGGAAGGTGGAAATATATATTCTTCTTCTTCCTCCTCAGTATATATATGTGCAAAACACACATTTTTTGTGTTTGCTTATCCTGCTTACTGTTACCTCCTGCTAAATTTTTTTAAATTAATACATGTTTTTTGTGCACAAAAAAGAATGAGTGGTCTTAGGCTGTTATGCAAAATAAGAATGTCCTTTCTTTCAAACACTATGAAATGTTCATTTTAATTTGTAAACCAATTTAGAAAAAGCAACTTTCTAAATAGTTCTGGGATATATTTGATGTGTTCCTCCTTTCTCCTGCCAGGTTCCTCTCTATTCACAACCACATGAGGTAAAAAATATTCAGAACTATTAGTATCTGTTAAATCTCTTGCTAGGCCTACTGTTCAGTCTTCCGAGAAGTGCCTTTGTAGACACAGTTGCATCAGAGTGGAGTAGCCAGAGACAGTACATGCAAACAGGATGTAAAGACCAATTTATTTGACAAAAGCCCTGCAGAGTCAGCCTCAGCAAATCACTGCCCTAACTCACTAATGGGCAACTTAAGAATCAAAAATATATTTTTCATATTTTGCACAAATTACTCAGACCAAAGAATAAAACCTTCCAACCACATGCCAGAAACAACAGCATTCACTTTAATCACTTTATATCGTTACTAACTGCTTGCTACCATAGAAGCAGATAACTTTGCCATAAACAAAAAAAATCAAAATGATTCTACCAAGTTTCTCATTCCACTGGGCTGAGAATTCAGTACCTCATGACACACCTACTGCCCAAACAGCTTCTGTTCTCACTGGTTTTCACCTGACTCAAAAACTGCCACCACCACCCAACAGCTCTGTGTTCACTTCCCTGCTCATTCAGGTTCCCTGAACACTGGCCCTTACAAGGCCTATTTTTTATCAATGTCAACTCCATCCAATATCACATGCCATGTATAAAAGTTTAAAACTTCCTCATTCATGAAATACTAGACAGTGCTGTAATCATTCAGGCAGGACATGGATCAGGGAGCCTTTCTGGTCTTTGGGCTGGGAAGTTATTTCTCTGTGTGGTCACAAATACCTCAAGGCAACACAGGAATTGCACACTTTATTATTTGTTGGGAGAGAGAGGAATGGCTGCTTTGGGGTAACACTGGGAATTAAATGCAGTAGCTCAAACCTAAAGTGCCTTCTACTATATATTCCCCAGGGCAGCATATACCACTCCAAGTATGCATTGCCATGCATGACAAACAACTGCAGCCACTCTCAGATAAGAGGTAATTTTTAATTCAGCATTCCCTTAGCTGGAATGTGCTTTACAAACATGGTTCCTCTTCCAGCTAAATCTCCTCTAGTATTTGAGTTAAGCTCCCCCACTACTGCAAGTACAAAACCATCCTAAAGTCAAAGATGCTGCACCTAAATACACTCACGTTTCCTGCCTCCTGTGTTAACATTCAGCTCCCTAACAGGATCAAAGATGTCACAACTGGTTTGAAGCAAAAAACCCCAGAAGAAGTAAATGAATGGAAACTGATGAAGCACTTCTTTTCAAAATCACTGTATCCAAAGTTTTGTTCTGAAGGCCACTGAATACCTTATTACACAGCCTCAGCATGCTAGTATAGATTTCTATTGTTTGATACTCTATTGTTTATTGCTATAGCTTGTTTCTTTTAGTGGTGAACATATATAATCCAGTTATTTTCTA
Organism: Erpornis zantholeuca; assembly: GCA_013400515.1. Lineage (NCBI taxonomy): Eukaryota > Metazoa > Chordata > Aves > Passeriformes > Timaliidae > Erpornis > Erpornis zantholeuca. Next base: position 99,878 of record VZTN01013632.1, on the reverse strand, counting down.
AGGAAGACTTGGATCTCTGCATTTTTATCTTAGTCACAAGGTGCATTAAAAAGAAATTGATGCTTTCAAAATGACAAATGTTGCCTTAAATTCACAATAAAATGACAACTATTTGATTCTACCTCATAGAAAGATATACATAACCACACACAAGTTTTCTCTTTTCTAAGTTCAAGGCAGTTTCTGCAGCAGACCACAGTCTAGTCTGAGCTGTTTATAATTTAGGGTCAGACCGTTCATTCTCACATTATTACAGGGATGCGTTCTGGCAGGGAACATGAAATCTTCCTCTTTTCCTGAGCTGGTTCAGTGCCAAAGGAAATTCTGAGAACTACTCCTTGCAAACACACTGTCATCTGAGAGCAGCGACCTTCTGTGGCATATGTTCAAAACCCTGTCTCCTCTAATATTTCCAGACTGGCTTCCTTCACCAAGTGTCACAAGAATTATCCCAAGACCACCGTTAGTCCAACTTGCACACTGTGGGCATGCATTTTAAGAGAGATAGATGCCAGGTCTCAAAAGCAAGCAATATATAAAGAAGGTTCTGCCCAGTGATTTCTAATTCTAGGGTAAGAGGTGGTAGCCTCTTATGAGAACACCCGAAACAACCCACTAACAAAAAATTAAAGGACAGAGGTGGCAGAGGTGCTTACTGAGGTATGACCAGACGAGCCTGCCCAATTATATACACATCTTTACTGCATTTTACTTCATGAAACAATATCCTAACTACATGGGATCTTTTTGCAGATGCTGTATGGCAGTTCCCACAATCTGGGAGAAAGGGGAGCAACATCAGACAGTGGTGACATAGGTCCCTTCAAATGGTGTTATGTCACCTGCAACAGCTCCCTCAATGATTTCACCTGGGATGTTATTGAAACACCACAGTGCTGTCAGGCACATGTGTTAAACTTCATCTGTTCTCTTTGAGACAGAACCTCAGAGTCTCATTTGCCATGGAAGCTCCTTCCCCCTTGCCCCAGTATGCCCTGCAGCCAACAGGACTTGCCTTTCCCTGCTCTGCTTTCACCTCTGCTCCTGCAAGTCCATGCCAGGATCTGGGGCAGCTGCTGGCATCACAAGGAAGGACTGCAATAAACCTTGCAGTCCTGGACTTCTTTTTTTCCATGGAAAATAACTTGACTTTTGGTGTTTATTTTTGTTTAAAATAATGTAGGGAAACTGCGCACAAATACTTTCTGTCAAGCAAGACATGAGAAACCCCACTGAAAGAGTACAGGAGGCAGCATGATCTTCCCTACCTTTTTTATTATTTTTTTAATCCTTTCTCTGCTTTCCAATGTATCAGGCAGAAGCTATACGGCATGTCAAATGGCACTTCTGTTCCAGCCAGCTCCTTTCTCCTCATGCCTCCCTGCTAAGTTCCTTGGAGGGCAGGCAGCTGCAGGCTTCTTTCTCCCCTGTGTATGCCTCAGTATCATCCTAAATTCCTTCCAATCAGCAATCCTTGCCTCCCCCTCCTGTGTTGGTAACATTTCCTATTTCTTACTTTTAAAAGCTGCCTGTTTTTCCATGGCCTAGTAGCTGCAAGGGTCCTGTGCCCAAGTGTCTTGCTGCAGGGGTTAAAAACCAGTCAGTTTAACATCTTGCAAGTAAATTAAAATCAGGAGAAGAAAATGGCAATTATAGTTTACTCTGTGGAGCTGGCCAGCTTTCAGATGCACAGGGGAAATATTTACGGGTTAGAGAGAGATGAACATTTTTAATAAGGACACAGTTTTTATTCACTAACAGAAAATATACTGGGGCTGAGACAACCCCTCCTAAAGGAAATGTCTAGAAACAAATCTGAGTTTAACTGCAGAAATCTGTGGGTCCACTTCAGTATTAGGTACATCAGTTCTGGTATAACTTTTGTGAAAAAAACCCTTTAAATATGTAAGAAAATAAAAAGGGCTAGTGCTTTTAATCATGGGTTATTAAATAATCAGTGCTGTGCATGATTTTATAAATGCTTTTATTTATCTAAGATTCTATTTTTTTTTAAAATTTTTTCACTTGTCTTCTTTTTAGTGCCATTTATGATTTCAGTCCTTCAGCAAAAAGCTGGAAGTTTTACAATAACTATACTGTTTTGTTTCTGGTCTTTCTAACTCCCTTCTGGTGAGGCAGCCTGTTTTCTTTATGATTTTGGGTTTTTTCATGAACTAAGGCTCAGGAAATTCTTATATGATGCACATTTCAGAGGAAGGGGCATCTCTGTTTATCTACAGGATGGAAATTGTTTAGCCTTTGTGGTTTCTGAAAGATGTTTGTAGGCAAAACAGAGCTCAAAATACAGCCTAATCCACAGTGAAATATTAGTTCTCGTTTCCTGTCAGCTTTCCTAAACCAAGATTTCGCCTTGTCTGTGAACATTCCCTTGAAGAGGGCAGCTTGGATGGATTCCATGTCCTAACTCTTTGATTTGTGGCAGCTACGATCAAGTGGGAATAGAGCTTGTTACAGTAATCCATCAGTGGTTTAACACATGCAGGAACATCCCAAGGAGGGAGACCTTGGGCGACACGGGGAAGGTTAAGGCTATAATTTCTCTTAATGTGATTTTGTCTGGCCTTTTTAGGTTTTTGTCCACTTTGGGCAGGGCCACTGGAGCAGCAAACCACAGACTGAAAGACTGTGCTCAATTTTGCATGCTCTTAGACCCAATTTATTTTTTTTAAATGACAGCAGTAGGTTAAGCTTTCTTCCACTTTCTATGACTGAAAAATAGAAGATCCACTTGAGAGTGCACCACACATGGTAGTGAGGACTTTTGGAAAACAAAGGCTCTTCTCTTTCGTGGTAATTTTTCTTTTTATTGATTAACTTGATCCCAATCTAAGGAAAAAGGGAAATAAATTTTTAACAAAGAAAGGAAGCAGGAAATCAGAAACCAATATACCTAAATGCTAAGAAAGTAAGACTCATTCAAATTAAACACAAAAACATAAGAGAAAGTTAAAATCTTTCAAACATGAGAAACCAAACTCATTGAAGGCAATAAACCAGACCTTAAACATAGGCTGTACAAGAGGAAAATTGGGAGAAAAAAGATGGAATCTAAAGAGAAAATATCTAAGGAACAAAAGCCACAAATTCCTTTATGGCATCAAAAAAAGAAGAAAATATGTAGGAGGTCCTGGATCACTGGAGATGAAAGAAACTGAGGAAGACAAAAATGAGAGAAGGGAAGCAAGATGACTTCTTTTCATCCAACCTCACCACAGAGGATGTTAGGGATAAACCTACTCTAGTCCTCCTTTCATTTTTCTGTATTATATTTTTAATAGACATGAACTACTAGCAAGATTTGAAACCTTACTAGCAGAAACACATGTTGGAGAGAGATGATATCTTACAAAGCAGTAAACAAGTAGAATACAATAATTCTGACATCAATTAAAATAAATTGAGCTGTTGGCTAAAATGAGTATGAGTATGTAAGAAACTGTATTGGTAACTTAGAGAATCGGAGGATAGCTAAAGTTTCACCTATCCCTAGAACTAAGCATCAAAGTTGATGCAGAGGTCCAGGTTTTATTACTGTATCTGGTAACTTGGCTGAAAGGATGAGTGACAGGAAACTTAATACATCAAAATAACCACTATATTCTGAATGTTTATAAAATAGTGAATAGTTAAGAGTAAGTAAAAAAAATTAAATTTCAAAATCTTTCCAAGAGCCTCATGGGAGGCCACCTGTGAAGTGTGAGGTTAAGAGGGCAAAAGAAAAGAAGGAATACAAATTGATTCTCATTTGTTGACCGGGTTAACAGCAGGTGTCTCACGGTTTGTACTTTGTATTTCAAAATTATCTGGAAACAAGGAAGCACACCCTAGTTTTTCTAGGTAAAACCTAGAGATGGCAGGAAATTATTCAGATTAGTCCTGACTGAAGATTATTAGGGGTTTGAGAGATAAGCAGTAAATCTTCTTCAGCAGCTCACGGTCACTGCTGTAGACTGCAATGAAGTGCAGAGTGCACTGCAGCATCTGACTCCTTTGAGAGTTCAGAGTGCTCCATCAGCTCAGGAGAATGCCTGGATGTCCTTGTGAGCTGCCCTGGGACAATGGGTGTCCAACAGGTAGCATCAGCCAAAGAGCACAAAGAAAACCTGGGGACATCTAACAAAAGGTAGCAGAAGCAGAACGAACGAACACAGTAAGATGTAACATTGATAAGGAGAGGCTGGAATACTGTGCTTACTATTGTTTAACACACTCTATAAAGTAAGGTGAAGGAAAAGTGTGGAAATGGTCTCATAAAAAAAAGATGTAGAAGGATCACTAAAGACTTAGACAAGGATCTGACCAGCCTAGTTTAATTTGGTCCTGCACTGAAAAGCGTGATGGATCATATGACCTTCAGAGATCCTTTCCAACCTAAGTTATTCCATTAAATAGAGAGAAAAAATATTTTGATTGTTCAGTATATTCAGACAGCAGAAAAAATTAGATTATGAATTATTTGTTGCAAGAACTGCACTAGGAGCCAAAGTAAGATTTTTGCAGTTTTTAAAAAAAATTATTATACAGGGTTTTTTGCCCCCACCTCCTCCAGCTTCTCTCCCAACATCCAACGAAGGTGGCCTTTGGAAAATAAATCATTCCTCTGTTTGATGCATATAATGAGAATTGGCTCATGAAATAACATTTTCTAAGAAAAATCTTTCATCCCCTTAGAAACTACCTGTGCTCTTCTGTCAAGCAGCTGGTATTGGCCACTGTCTGAATCAAGACACTGGACTAGATGGATACTATCATTATCTGCTGTAATTATTACCAGTTCCACATGAGACACGACTCTTGAACAGAATTTTTATATTTGCTATCTCCCATGTTTACTCCATTAATCAAGCAATTTACTGTTCTTAAGGGTTATTAACAAAATCTCACACTCTAAGAGATTCAAGAGTGATTTTACAGTGTTTCTATCATACCTACTGGCAGAAGTAAAAAATAATCTCCATGCTACATCAAGCCATTGACTAAATCTATGCATTAACCAGGGGATCACCATTGTTTGACAAAAGGTGCTGCCACAAGTTTCCTTTATTTCTATTTATGTTGCCTAACTCCTGACCACGAATAGAATTTTCAAGAGGAGGACAGAAAAGGTGTACTAAAATGTAGAAAACTTTACTCTGAGGGTGACAGAGTACTGGAACAGGCTGCCCAGAGAAGCTGTTGAGTCACCTCCACTGGAGATGCTCAAAACCTGCCTGGAATTGTTCTTCTGCTCTGGGTGAACCTGCTTTAGAAGGGGGCTGGACTAAGTGATATACTGAGGTCCTGTCTAACCCCAACCATTCTGTGATTTTGTGAGTTAAACCAAGTATTTCAAGGACAGTTTAATTCTGGAAACAATTTTATTAGTAAAAAATTCATTCCTTCCATTGGATTTAAAATACAATCAGGCGTCTGCCTTAAAAATGAGATTCCCCCAAACCACAGAATAAATAAGGTTTTAACTTGAAAATAGCTGGTAACAGTTATATACATTAATAATGTACATAACATTAAAATGACTGTCATTACTAATGGCTGCCTAAGAGTGCATTGATGAGGGAGCCATGTGACAGACAGAAATAAATTTCAGAAAAGGTACTACCGGCACCTTTGAAATTCAAATAAGAATTTTTACTTTGAAATTCAAAGTAAGAGGTACTTACTTGCATCTTTGAAATTCAGGACAAATCACACAATGAACACACATTCATAAATAGTGCTGCAACCAGGGAGGATCAGGAAATCAAAGAATAGAATAAAATCTTAAAAATTTCACTTCAAAGAGATGCTATAAAAATGTACGTATAGGTGTATTTACCTACTGGACATACCTTGGCTGACCTAGTGATGGCCCCGATCTCTGAATAAAGATCAGTGCTGTCAGGGAACTTTTCTACCACCATAGTGCAGACGTGGTGCAGGAGGGACTGTTTGTGCACTGTGTCCTTGACTTCTGGAACCTTCTCGAGGTAGCTCAACTCAAAAGCTTTGGCCTGTAAAGAAAAAAAAAAGAAAGAAATTAAAAATAAAAATGCTTACTCCTTCCCATGCAGATTAGTAGACAAAAATGATGACCAATGAGGGGCAGAGGGGAAAGACAAAGAACCCCATAGGAGAATTAACTTATTGCTTTTATTCATTTTTATCCTGCTGAAGACTAGGCCTAAAATGAGTCCATCTGCAGTGAAATGGCTCACGACACAGTTCTCACAATTTGAGTGGGAAGCATCAACAGGACACTTAAGGGAGTTACACTAGAAGAGTGCTTAGCTCCACACTTCCTACAGATTATACTGAAAGAGGCAAAGAGCACCCCAATATACAATAAAAAGCACATTCTATTCTCTAAATTACTTTTCTGGTACAAAGTAAGTAGTGGGTTGCAATTTTGACAATGGTTTTGACTTCTGTTTTTGTGAAGGAAAAAGCTGCAGGGGAAATGCTGGGACATCAGGCTTACGTTGGTTCCGTTCAGAAAGTTCCCAATGGCTAGTAGAGTAGAAAGAATAAATCCCAAAGTTTTATTGTGCTCCAGTTGGTCCATTCCCTCCTTCAGGTCTAGCAGTGGTTCTGCAACTTCCTACCATAAGAACAGAAACAAGAAAGTGAAGGTTAGTTTTTAATTCTATGGTTTAGATTAATTGCTGCAAAAAGTTCCTGAACTGGCGTCTTGCAGAGTGTAAACTGGCCATGTGTGCTGGCTTTCTTCCATGTTCCAGCTAATAAATCACATGCAAGGACAGCAAAAAAATACATAAAATATTTTCCTACTGTTGTTCCTTTATGTATGCAACTGCCTTACTTGTCCTGGGGACTATCCTGAGATTCCAAACAGGAGAATGCTGCTGCATTTCAGTTAAATGCATGAACACACCCAAGCCCCAATTTATAAAAAAGCTTCTTAAAACTATATTTTCTAATCTTTGAACAAAAACTGAAAAAAGTTAGAAACCCTGCTGACTAGACATCTGTAGCTTGACCCTACAGCTTTCTTCAAATGATGGCCACTTTTGTGTTTTAGATAAGGGTGGGTGCTTGTGAGCATTTAAAACTGAAGAAAAATCTGCTGTAAATATCAAGCTTTACAAATTGTCTCATTTTAATCTTTTAATTTAATGCATCTTCCATCCACACATGTTATCTGAGTATAGATAGGCATACTGATAAGGCTTGAAATCATAAATTCTGTTCCATTACTTCAGGAAGTGAACTACACCAGAGAGTTCAAAGGAAGAGAGTGAGGGTAATTGAGTTGACAGAGCTTATTTCTGTGTCTCTGTGTGAGGCCCAGGGTTATTTATTTTGTATGCACAGTAACAGTTCACATTGTTTCTGTCTTCAAATGCCATTCTAAGCATTCGTGAGCAGCATTTTTTTCACAGAATCATACAACAGTTTGTGTTGGAAAAGACCTGAAGATCTTCTAGTTCCAACCCCTCTGACATGGGCAGGGAGAATTTTTTCCCCAGTTTCCCAAATTGTTATACTCTTTAGGAGCCAAGAAGCCAAAACTAAGCTGCTATTTAAGACCAAGAGGCAAAGTAACTGAGAACTTCACTTTCTTGGAGACATACAATAGTTCCTTCAACAAGTGTAGTGATAAAACTTTACCATAAAAGCTGAATTAAACGTATTTCTAGTCAAAACAGAACAATTTGTCTCTTGAAAAGAATACAGTAAATTCAAGACAAATCAAGAGATGAGATAGTGAGCTAAGTAGTTGATACAACAGAGGAGAGGTGCTAAATCATCCAAGACTTTATCAAGGTGAACTAAACTCATGAAACTGTGGCACACTATTCTTTGAGTTGCTTTAAAGTCTGATTTCATTAGTTTGTTTTGTTGCATTACAGGATGAATCAAACTGCTCTGCACCTCTGATAAACATGGGCTTCTGAACTATTTTACTTGGATCAGTTTTCAACCTGTCAAAAAACCATTCCTACAAGATTAATTTAAAACATTCCCCAGGTGAATAAAAGGGTGGCATAAGAGGCTTCCAAAGCAGGCCATACTGAGCCCTTCATTTAGCTATTTAGACAAGTTATCTGAGCTTAGACTTTCTTGCATATAGTACACATTTATAATTACTCTTTATTTCTTATTTTATTGTAGGATTAAAAAACAATAAAAAAGAGTGTGCAAGATACTGAACAATCAGACAAATTTATGCTTTTTTCGTATTTACCCACTCTTGTTTCCTATAAAACTCATGTTCTACCTAAGAGGGCAGATAGATAAGGCAGAGCTACCTCATCACCTTGGATACCATATTTTTATTTTTCAGCTAAAAAATTAGGTTTGAATGAAATTTGAGGATTGGTCCAGAACGTCTCTGAAAGACATCTCATAATGCCTGATAAACATTTGATGCACATGTACAAATGAACACAACTAATTGTACTTTTCTCATTTGTACACCTGTTTATATTAATTTTATGACCATTTAAGTTGTCAGCAAAAAGGATATATTTGTCTGCAGTGATCTCAAAAAAATAAAATCTTGTTTAGGACAACCAAAGTTTCTATTCCTTTTTCTAAGACCCTCTGAGATAATAAAATTGGACAATATCTGCATCATAAGTAGTTCCATACGAGGAATTACACACAGTGGTTTTTTTTTTACCTCCTTCCTCTGTGCATTTAAACCAGGATACCAAAGGAAAGGTGAGAAAAATTATTGTTCCACTAATGACCTTCAGTAGGCATTTTAGTTAACATTTCAAAGCACCACACACATTATCAAGCAAATAATTTGGAAAGGGTGTTTTCTTTTTTTTTTCTCTATAGAGAACGAAGAGCAAGTATTCATTCATCCAGTTCAGCCCCTCACAGTTAGAGGATGTTCTCTACAAATGTACCCTGACTTGCTTTAGTTAATTAAATTCAAGCTAAGAAAGATGATTTCTCTCATTATGTGAGAGAAGCCTGGAAAGCTTTTCACAAACATAAACAATATATTACTTAACATCTTTCTCGAGCAATTCATGTTCTTTTCTTTCAGGTTGTCAGAGATGAAGCTAAGATCTACTCAGGAAGAACACTGTTCTTGGCAAGTTAGCAGAAGAGACTCATGTGTGAGAGCCCTGGTCTTACCAATAACTCAAGTATTTCACACTGTTGGTATCAGCAACCATCTAAAACTTCCAGCCTCATGGAAAAAATAGCATTCATATCTTACATAAAATATATGTGTGACTTGATAAATAATATTAGTGCATTCTAAACTGCTAAGAATTCTTCTTATTACAAAATAAGATTTAAAAAGAAAAAATCCAGCAAATGCTAGACGAAAAAAATGGCAAAACCAGTAGAGCTGAGTGATTTTTGAGACCTAAGTTACATGAAAGGTTTGCCCTTTTGCAGATTTTCTGCAGAAACATAGTTTCACAAACAGAAGAATGTTAGCAGCTCATGGGTCTCTTTTATTGCCATAATCACTAATGCAAACTGTTTCAATTTTAAAACTGAGTATCACAGTATCACACCTCACTCTAAATAACATGTATGTTTACTGGTTACCTGGAACTTAAACTCTGACCTTAACCTTTTGTTACTGGAAACCCCCTGGTGCTCACTCTCCCATGTACCCCTGATGTCTGATCCCATTTCTTCCTTCTCACCCAACTATGACCCAAGCTGTCTTATGTCCTATCTATGCTTGTCTGCTAGGCTTATCACATGCTCCTCTTACTTTATCACAGTTATCACATTACCTTTTTATGCTAAGTACTGTGCTGAGTCCTGTCTATCTTCAAACAGGGATAAAAATGTTGGTTTTAACGTCACTACAGCTATTGCCTCTTTGAGTAATTTAAGTATTTGAGATATTTTGTATTAGCATCCATTCTTCATGGATTTTAGCTGGCAATAAATTAACTAACTTTGTGGCAAAGTATCAGGAAAACTATCAGAATTTCTTTAGCAGTGCTTCAAATGTTGCTTTTCGATTGAGATGACACTAGAAATTCTACATATATGTGGAGATTAACAGCTACAGCTAACTCAGTTTATATGAAAGGTACAATTTAGCCTTGTGGTAACTTCAAAGCAGAATAAATAGCTTTACCAGAGTGAAAAAAAAAAAAACAAACCAAACAAACAGGCATATCATGCCAGATACAAGTATGTTGCTATATAAATCGGAAATGTAAATGGCTAAGACTAAAACATTCCAATTAAAAATCCTACATGTTATTAGTGTGATTGCATTTCCTAACATCTAAGAAAAATCAGTAGAGGTTGAGTAATCTTGCCAGTATCATCTGCAAATCAATTCTCTGTTGTACAACTCATTAAATAACCATTTCTAGGTAAACATATGGCATTTTCACAAGCATGTCCCACTTTTTAGAATCCGTATCACACACAAAGTTATACTGATTTTTCAATTCACACACCTGTGTGCAGAGCTAAATATACAAAACTAATATGTAGAGGAGAGAGCTGCTTTAAGGGCAATGCCTGGGGTATGCAGCAGAAGTGCAGCCAGGAGGAAGCTCCTGTGCAGAGATGCCTGAAAGGCAGCAACTACCTGAAATCCCCTACAGAGTTTCATTCTGTTTCATCTGTGCACGAAAATTTTACCCTCTTTTAAAAAAACTTTTGCCCATGATTCATCATTCTTGACAAGACACATTTGTATTATTATAGTGCTCTTTGAACAAATGCTATCCGTGGAGAAGGTGGCAACAACTGTCTGTGACTAAGCTGAACTGTCTTATTTTTCTTCAGAATTATGAGAGCTATAAACAAAAAAACCCTTAATTGACAGTGTTTTCTGAAGCTCAAATGGATGTGAGATCAATACTCTCAATACTCTCACTCAATCTTTACCAAAGAAAAATTCTCATTGGTCTGAAGTAAGAATTTCCTGAATAACAACATCTGGAGAAGATGTGGCAAAGATTTAGCCCTCTCCTTTGTTTCAATATCATTACTGACTAATTAAAGGAAGGAAGACATAATCTCTTAATTTTCTTTTATAGAAGGAAGAGATTATGAAGGATCATCTTAGCTGTTTCCTGGTTGGCCACCGAAACAAAAGTGACCCATTTACCATTTCCTCAAAATGTCCATATAATACCAAGGTCACGGAAAGATTAAGCACAGCCTCGGAAGAGTCTCCACCTGATTCCCTCCTTTCCCTCACCTTTTCCACTATCTCATAGTCCATCTTGAAAGCCCAGAGCTGGAGCCTGGCCGAGAGCTCGCTGATAGAGGAGAGGGTGAGAAGGAACTGCTCAGCGCTGCCCAGGGGGACATCAGGATTCGCCAGCTGTGCCTCCTGGATCTTCTGCTTTTCCTCCTCGGTTGGGATCATGGTTAGGATTTTCTGTACAGGGAGACAAAAGGCAGGCATCAGTGGCAGGGCTGAGAGGAGTGTGAGGGCTGGTTGCTGGGTGACCACACAGCAGCCACAGTAGAAGTCCTCAAGTCCCTGGCTGTTAAATTAGGACAGCACGGTAGTAACCAGGAACTAACCCACTGCACAAGGAAGCAAAATGAGGACTGATGTCTCACACACCTGCAGTTGGCTGAAAAGTGCATCTGGATTAGAATGCCTTTTTGTTTTTTTAAAATCTGTATTCAGTAGACATGGTTAATCATGGGATGAAACACTGAAGGAAATGAAAGGAGATTGGTTAGGACTGATCTCATCAACTTTCAAACGTTTAAGTCAGAACATCTTTTTGCAAATTATATATGGAAGTAAGGGTAGAAGGAGAACAGTTTTGTGGCCTGTGATTTACAGCAAGGCAGACCAGATTTTAAGGTCCCTTTTAGCCCCAGTATCTACAAATCTCCCAGCACACTTCTAAGTATACAAGAATAACTTGAGGACTCCTGTCCCTTGCTGTTCCCATAACTTCTTACTTTTTGTTCAGTCTCTTTTGTTTTTCTTATGGAACATAGAAACTATTGCAGCTTACTAGGTCGTTCCTAAAGATTTCACCCTAACTGACAACTTCCCAAGGAACACACACTGAATTTAAAGCTGAATTATGCATTGCATAACATATGGCCTTTTTTTCTTTTTATCTGAAAAAGGATCTTAATATTTTCAGTTTCCACTGTCAGTGTGGCTCAAAATATTGAAATTTTCCCTTTAATTCATGGATTTCACAGGCTTGTTTAAATGTGGCAGCTTTCCTTCCCAAAGTATTGCTCTCTAAGGTATTGCTTCTTAATCACTTTTTAACACAGTAAATGCACTTCAATATAAAAAAGAAAAGCAAAACAACATAAAGGCATCAGATAAGTTGAGGTCTCTACACTACTGACCAATGCCTCCTTAAAGCAAAGGAGATTTTTAACACAACTTATGTTTATTCATCCCAGGAATGACATGTTTTTGCTGTAGCCGTCTATAATGATAGAGGCTGTTTTGAAGGGGACAAGAGAATAATAAAAATACAGCCAAAGAGCTATCAGACCTGCCAATCCAAACTGCAGCCTTGTTCCAACACTGGACATAGCCAATTCATCAAAGCAGCACAACTGCCCCCTTCCAGTACCGACAGTTCCCCCAGCTGTTTGTACAGCACTGGAGCTAAGTGTGGATGGAGAGCAAGGGACTTTTCCTGGTCAATCAGGCAAAGAAAAAGAGTTAAGCAGGCAAATAATGTCCCTTTTGTTGAACTGGGACTTACTTAATTTCAGACACAGCATTTGTATTGCTGTCCATTTTCTTCTGTTGACTTCCATAACCATAAATAAAGAAGCATTTATTTCTGTTAATGTTGTCTGCCTCTCTTGCTCTTTGTTGCTACAAACAACAACAATAACAAAAGCCTCCTTGCTTGGACACTGCAAGATTCTACCTTAAATTCATATCTGAAGTAAAAAAAAAAGAAGAGGAGGAAAGTCCCTCAGTGCACTCTGGTGATTTTCCTTAGCCTAAAAAGGAAAATATTCTGATGTTCAACTGTTGTACAGGCGACAGCATTTGTGTATTGATTTTGAGATGCGCCATCCATCCATCCATCCATCCATCCATCCATCCATCCATCCATCCATCCATCCATCCATCCATCCACACATGCTGAAATCTGTAACTTGGGTCATACCTAACATAAAACTAGATTTATAAGTAGCTGCTTCATGGCATTTCTCAGTGCTGAACCAATACTCATCTAAAAAAGTCTCGAAAAAAACCAGAGTGAGCCTGAAACTCATAAAGAAAGCTGTTTTGCAGTGTCCCTTGAAGGAGTCAGGCCTCTTAGTGCCTACTCCTCTCTTCCCCAAGAGAAAGCCAACATCCTCAGCTGAGACAGGGCAGCTTGTAAATAGGATCATACTGAAGACCCATACATGGAGAGTGTAGCAGTAGCCATATGATGGATGTAAAAATGCTTCTGGTGCATTTTTGAAGGCTAACACTGCAGCAGTATTCTCAATTGCCTCCTACAAATAACCAGGACTTTTGGCACCTATACAGGGATCCCACAAATATTTTGTGGTGGGGCAGTGCCTTCACTCCAGAGATTTTGCACTGCTTTGGGGCCTTTTAAAGAGAGCAAAGAAACAGTAAGCTTTATTTCCAAAGGGACTCTCCTCCTTGAGCTTTATATAAACATCACGAGATAGATGCAGCTGACAAAAACCACCCAAGCCCGAGTTCTGAGAGGCTGCTGAGCTGTGTGCCATACTATGTGAAACAGAGGATGCCAAGCAAAAGAGCTTGTGGTGCCAGCTGCTGAGGATCAGCCCTGCAGCTGAAAGCCATGCCTTGGCAGGGCCAGAGCTGCTGGGAGGTCTCACACCATCCAGGGTGCAAGTGCCCCCATAACAATGACCTACACCAGCACTTCTCATCTGCTTGGGCAGATAAATAATTCTGATCCTGATGGTCATCATCCTCAGTGCCCCCCTGAGCAAGTGGTGAAATGTTCCTCTTCTTGATTTCCACTCTATGACTAATTTGAGCCATTTGTTCAGTGCTGGAAACTTATGAGTACACCATCTGCCACTTTATTATTATTTTAATTTTTATTACTACTATTTTTTGAAACACCACGAACAGTAAAAGTAGCATACAATCGCAGCAGGGCAGAAGGTTACTGGCACCTGATATGGCCATTAAATCACAAATAGCTTAGAGTCCAGTCATTAGTTCATATTGCTCTCCCCAGTGCACAGAATCCCAGAGTGGGTTACGCTGGAAGGGACCACAGTGGGACTTCTGGTCCAACCTCCCTGCTCAAGCAGGGTCATCCCAGAGCACATGGCACAAGATTTTGACCAGATGGTTTTTGAATACCTTCAGTGAGGGAGACTCCACAGCCTCTCTGGGCAACCTGTCGCAGTGCTCAGTCACCTGCACAGTAAAAAAGTTCTTCCTCATTCAGGTGGAACTTCCTGCGTGTCAGTTTCTGCCCATTGCCTCTTGTCCTATTGCTGGGCACCACTGAGATGAGCCTGGATCCACCCTCTTGACAGCCTCCTTCCAGGTACTTAAATACATTGATGCTCTCAGTTGGCTATTCTCCAGGCTGAACAGGCCCAGCTCCCTCGGTCTTTTCTTGTAACTGAGGTGGTGTCAGCAGCCTTCTTCTTCTTAAAGAATAGCTTATTAACAAACTCTATGCTCATATTCTCTAGTATGTGACACATGTATTTCACTTTCATGCATTCTCACACAACTGTTTTGGCCAGTCTTATTTTTTGAGGAAAACCAGTGCACAAATAATGGAGGAAAATAAGTAATTTTTGCGTGAGATAATAGATCCTAATTATTCTGCTGCTGAACTGCTTGAACCAGCCACCTGCTTGTCCTTTCAGCAAAGGGATCAAACTACTTATTTCCTGGACTCTGCCATCCTGAGGTATAATCTCCTAAAGTTCCTAAGAGGAAAGATTTACAAAAGCAACATATGGCTGAGGGTCATGGGCCTCAGTGTGTGATGCAAGGAAGCACCTAACCAGTGACAGCAAATAGCCCAGAGCCTCCGAGGAAATTAGGTACTTAAGTTTTCTCTTTCATGACATAATAGGGCTTCTCAGAGATTATGAGTTTGCAGGGGTGTCTTGTCTTTTGTGTTTGGTTTCAACTGATCTTAACAGGTGAACAACAGACTTGAGGACCACAAATACGTGAGCTGCATAACCAAATACACATTAGTGGGTATTTCACCAGGTATGTGACAGGCCTCAGAAAACAATCCAACCCCTAAGAGGGTCTCTCACATTTCAGCTTCCCAGGCAGCTGTTAAAAAGATCCATTGCTGGTTTGCATTACCTGTAGAAACTCTAAGAAAATATAACAGCCTATGAAGGTCAGAACTTCACAGTAAGGAAGGCTCCCTGCACTAATTTTATTACAACTCTTCCAAAAATGATCCAATTCTGAGAAGGAACTACATCTGAAATGCTGATGACAGTCCCTGTAAATCAGGAACTGACACCACTGCCTCAGTCAGACCACTCCTATTCCTCAGCTCCCTACAGAAACACATGAACATGTCATTGCTGGTCACAGAAACTGCAGATGATGTTTTGGTTTGCTGCAAAGAGAGAAAAGTGGCATTTTTTCTTTAAATAAAGTCTGAAACGGATTAGGGCTGTGATATGCTGACTGTGAGTGTCTGTCCAGCAAGGCACCACTGAGACCTTTCTTTCTTTTGTCTAGACTTGTGAAAAAAGGTGTTCTTTCAGGTCACACGAGCTAGCATCATTTCAAACATCCCATCACACTCTCACAAAGCATTAGCTAAACAAATTGGAAACTGCAAATGTTCATGTACCATGTCAACAATCAGAATAAAAATGTAAATACCTTGTTTCCAAAAATCAAATTTTGGTTTTTGTTTATACATGTCACCATCTGGTTTTTCAATACCAAGCTTTCATTTCTTAACTTTTTTTGCATCTCAGGGCTACCTAGCCACTCCAGACACCTAGACTTCAAATTACTTATTACAGGTAGGGAGGGTGTAGCACACCTGGAGAGATTTTTTAATTTCAAAGATTTACTAAAAACTACACCTACTAATCAACATTGTGTAGCATCACAAAGCTATATTGTAAAGCAGAAAACAGCCCATGCTAATTTCCTACCCTAATTTTTCTCTGCTAAATTAATCACAATTTTTGGTATAATTTGGTTTTGTTCCATGTTTCCTTACTGAGTAGCCCTTTACAGAGGGATCCACACATTTCCTTTGCTACAGACAAGCACCAAGGATTGGTTTGTTGGACTCCTTTCTTGCAGTTGTCTCTGATAAATAAAAATTAGGCACCAGGATTTTAAGCTTGCCTCTTTTTCTTAACTCAGAGCAAGACCTCATCCATACTAAGGAGGCAGTTCTTTATTCTGCAGTGAGCTCCAAGCTGTTTGAACACAACAAATGCTAAGTTTTCAAAGAAAGGAAAACACAAACACTTTGGCAAATGTAAGGTGGCAAAGTTATTTTTAGCTGGACTGGCTCATGCTTGCAAACACACAATGTGCATTCCTCTGAAAATACGTCTTAAACAGTGCCTGCTTTGCATACTAAGTGGGCTACATCTGCCTTTCTAGTGTCATGGCCTCACTTTCTGCCTTTTTTCACAGCTCAGGGGTACCTAACCACTTTAAAACCTAAAAATACAGAGCATACTTAGGAATCGAGGGCTTTATAAAACTGGAGGATTTTTTCCCACTTAGTTATATATTTAAAGTTAAAAAATAAAGTATGGATCACTAACAAGAGTTCAGTGCCAAAAGCAAAGCAGCATCCAGCAGGATGTAGGGCAGCAGTGCAGGCTCTACTGGACCTACTGGTCTATCTATGGACTTGATGATGAATTGGGCTATCACAAACTTGCAGCCTGCAGCCCACTGCATCCCTGCCTTGCTGCTAGCACTACAGCCAGCACTGCTTCAGTCTACTGTCCTTAAAGGAATCGCTAAGCTCAGTTTTAAGGTACAATTTAATCCACCAAGGTGCAGAACTAATGCCACACACACACTCACATGACAGTGGTGATGCTCCTCAGCAAAGGACACACCATAGACCTCACTGCCAAGGCAAAGGATGGCTCAGGTGACTTTACACTTTTGTTGCTCTGCTCTCTGTTGGATTTGACAAAAGCTGATGACGATCCTAAATTATAGCTTCTCTGAAATTTTAGCAGTGAATGTTATGTTGTCACCATGCACATGTCTTTTCCTGCTCTCTTCACATCTCTCTCTTCTGCTCGCTGGATGTGACATCTCTTCTAGACAATTACTGTGCAGAAAGGCTTTTGAGTATCCACTGTGACACAAATTTTTTACTTAGGCAAATTGCATAATTTTTTTCCATAACAGTCCTGCCTCAATCAACCCATAGATAACCTATCAATTACATTATATAGAAAATTACTTTATTATTTGTGCGTTTTTTAATAAATGAAGCTGATTCTTACACTACATTACTGATTCATTCAAAGTGGCTACCAATTATTTCCTTATATTTACACAGATATGAACCAGAAAACTTCCTAAAAATCTAGACAGAAACAACAACCTCTCTTGCCTCTATGCTAACTTTAGGGCTAAAGCCAATGAACAGAGAAAAGAGACACAGGAAACAAAGCTTCTCTTCACTGTAGACCAAAGGGGCAGTTGGGAAAACTGAGGCAGGGATCTGCTGAAAACAGTGGGACTCACAATAATGCCTTTTTGCATCAACCTGCATGCCAGCTGGCCAATTCTGCATAGCTCAGTCCAGCCCTCTCTATCACTATAAAAGGTCTGACTCTGTAACATGCTGTAAGAAAAATCTGTAATGTGGGATTGGGAAAGGCAAACTGAATTCAGTGTAGGGTTTTACCTGATAAGAAGTAAATAAATATATATATAATTGAGGAAAAAAAGCTCTTTTCTCCATGGACATCATCCTTCCCAACCAATCAAGACTTCATTCCTCAAAGTACCTGGGCTCTGCTGCACTCATCCTTTCTCTTGATTTCAAATACCTGAATGATCGCATTAGGATTACTCACATCCTTAGCTTCAAGCTGTGGAGGCAGAACTCAAGAGACCTTTTATTTAGCACTGGGGAAGTATATTAGCAGTGTACAATTTCCTGGTTTCTTGAATTCTTCAAATTGAAATCCACCTTCATATATATTTTAAATGAAATTATGGGTTCCTGGCAGCTAATGGAAAGGCCACCCAAAGGAGGGTGTGGTGGTACAAAGCACAGCTGTGGACACCACAACAGGTGGTTGGCAGATGGGCAGCTCAGAGACAAATGTTGGCAGTGTAAAAGGCCACTTTGCAGAGCACCTGAGGCCAGAGAAGGACACAATTCAAAGGCAATGATACATGGAAGTTAATGAAGACTTGTCCTCCTTTGTCAGCCATTTTATGTTAGACTTTGTATGGAAACACTGCCTACAGCACTGAGATCTAACTGGCTGTCTGTGAGTTGGGCTTGGCTGGAGGGATACTTCTCTCCAACACTTTAAAGCTTAGTAGTGCAGACTGCAGTGGTGGGTACATGGGCTGGGTCATGAAAAATTACTTTTTTAGAGTGATCTGTCACCTTCATAAAACAAGTGAAGTACACATAGAGCAAATAATATAACTTTGGGAAGAAACTATATTCTAGCAGGGATAAATCAGGCCTTGCCTTCTAGCTAGAAGGATCTTTTGCCCTGCGCATTTCTTTTGCATGCAACTGTTGGCAACTCCATTTTCATTCCAGGAAGCTTTTCTCATTTTCTTTTGTAGTCAGCAAGGTGAAGGTGGAAAGGGGGAAACCATGAAACACAGTGCCAAACCACTAAAAAGTGACTGTGAATTAATATATGACCTCTTATAGCCACTGGTTGAAATTTGTAGTTGTGCAGATTACTCTTACTAGATGATACAGGCCTATTGAAAAAAATATTGAAACAAATACAACCATAATGAAAAAAACAGTGGAGCCGCACTTCATGGAAGAAAAATGTTTTGATAAAAAAATAATAAACAGAGTTCATCTTGGATCTTGGTAAGAATATCTGCAAAGTCAAACATGTAGTGGTAAAAATTACATCATCTGTAATCTTTATACCAACTGCTTTTCTTCAAACAACAGTAACACAGAAATGCTATTCTGGGCAGAACTAGTCGCTGTATTTGTTTTCCATTAGATATACAATCTATAATGACTCCAACAGCTAGCTGGGCACGAAATTTATTAAACCCTGTACCAGTTGCATCAGCCCCAGTAACTCACTGCCTATTTTTTTTGCTGCTCACACTATTCCAGTCAAGCTTCAGATAATACTCTGAAAAACCTGACAGGAATTAACACCATTGCTACTCAAACAAAGCAGATAATCTATGATCACTGAGCATGCCCAGCCTCATGATACTCCATGCTTCTGAGCCCACTGCACCAATTTCACAAATTTTGACACTCAGACATAACATAATATACCCCCTTCTCCCTCTTCCATGACCAGTCTGGTCTGTACTATATGCAACATGGGGAAAAAAGAATATTGAAAGTGCAGACTTGAAGACATTGACTATCCTTTCTTACCTCTATTCCTTCCTTGTTTAAGGCATATTCGTCAAAGTTCAAAATAGCAGTCTTGATGGTGCGGGGAGGGGGCAACACAGTCAAGCCAATGTTAATGGTGTTGCTTCGCTTTGAGTCCAGCACAATGATCTCCTGTCTCTTCCCATCCGCAGCAGTTTTCTTGGTAAAGAAGAGAACAAGGTCATTATTCCCATGATCTGTTTTTTAAAGGAAAAGTCACTCCTTTCACTAATGACTTGCCCCACTCAAAAAGCTGACACTGAATGTAAATCTAATTTATTTGCAGGCATCACAATGAGCTGAATTCTTGTAGCACATCCTTATCCTATCAACATGAGCTGCCAGGATTCAACCAGAGATCTGAATGCTGCTGTGCAAAGCAGAGCTAGTCTGACACAGTCCTCACGAGGGCAGTTTGGGGCAGGAGCCAGTCTGAAAAACACCTGAAACTGTCTCTGCCAGCCCAGAGCTCTGCTGTGCAGCACGACTGGCCAGCACAGGACTTTATAAATCCACCTCAGGCACAGACAAAGGAGCTGCAGGTGCCTCTCTGGAGGCACTGGCATGGCTTCCTGACCTCTGGCCGCCAGTGGAAAGTTATTCTACCTTGCTGCTCATGATAAGTCTATCAAGTCCTTCACAGACGCAGAAAAATTTCAACCCTCGTGCTTTTCTTCAAAGTTTTATTTGAGACTATCCATATCCTTGGATCTTACCTTCGGTACAAATAATAATAAAATTACAAAGAACTGGCAACATATGCTTTAAATTCCGTTCTAGAATAGATCCAAGGAATTTCTTTCTCTCCATCCTTATAGTGGCAAAATGTGAACCAGCTATGCAAGGGGACTCGAAATCCACTTATATGGCAAAATGTAGTCTTGGATGTGGTCTTTGCTTTTACTCCTCAGCATGCTTCTCTTTCTCTCTCTCATCACCCCGTGCTAGAAGGTGTCTCTTTGGTAACTATTGATGTTGTGCTGGGTAGCTGAAAGTTGAGAGGTCTCTGCTCCTCATACTCTGGGTTTTTTCCTTCCTTTGCATATATGTGAACACTGTAAACATGTTTTCTGTGGTTCTTCTTCCTTTGCCCTATCAGAGATGGACTGAGGAATGCTGTCTAGCACAAGAGTATAGAGAGAAGTCCTGTACACGATGTATCAGTCTTGCATCTCTTGTGGATTTGGGGAAAGCCCAGGAGGACACTTATTGCTTGAGTCTCAATCTGTGTTCAGGATTGTTTTTTAGACTATGGAGCTTTTTCCACTTTCTTTGAGTCTGAAACACAGCCACCAAGACAATAAGTACCCCACTGCCAGGCCTTCGTGCTGTTTCTCAATTGGAAGTTAGTATATGTGATTTCACCAAAGCACCTCTAGCTGTGGGCAGCCCATGATGGGGAATGCAGCTGTATCATTACAAAGGTACTTTTTTCTGGCATAGCTCAGAACCTTGCTTGCACAGGAAGAGGTTTGCCCACTGGTTCCTGCAGCCTGCCCAGCACCTGTGTGGTACCACAGTCCTTTCATCATAGCAGCACGACCAACGAGTTATGATGCAACTTCTGTGGGCACATGGGACTGAAGGCAAGTGCTGTTTACAGGAGGTGGGGAATACCACATGTGTATGATCTGAGAAAGTAATAAGAGGGTTGTTTCTTTAAACTTAGAAAGAAACAACAATTTTGTAGTAAACAGGATAAATTTTAGGAGAGCAAAGATAACATTTATTTTCAATGTTTCTTTATCAGTTTTGTCTGAACTGATCTCTTCTTAACACCTTAAAAGTATCCCCAAAGCCTTCCTGAGCTTTCCCTTCTTTGAGTAAGAGACTTCTCTTTTTCTTAAGGAGCTACCTGAAGGACGTGAGATGCAGTTTCTCCTTTAAAGCAGTAACTTTTACTTCCCAAGCCACTAATCACATTTTCAGGACCACAGTTAGTGGCCAGGACCAAACAGGGTTCACCAGAGACTGCTTCCTCTTGAGTTTGTATTGCATTAAGCCTTTTTTAAACCACCACTTTTTACCTTGTCCTTTGGAACACAGAATTACACAGCTCCGAAGAATTTATGCAGAAGGGAAAAGGCTGGGGGAAAGGAGTTAAATTTAGGCTTCCCACATGTGGTATGGATAAGTAAGCCTCAAATTTGCAGCTCTGATTTTAGGCTCCCAAGTCTGACATGAGAGACATATTCATTTGGGGGACACAGGACGCCCATGGCTGGGATCACTGCAATCCCAGCTGTGCTCCCTACCAATGAGTTATGAAAGACAGATGAGCTGCACGGGGTATGTGTGCATGCAGGTATTTTCCAGAGCTAAAACTGCATATGGGATATAAAATGTTGGGGTGAGTAACCCTTTTCAAAAACAGGGGCTGAAGAGATTTTAAATCTGTTCTGGGGATGACATCTGAGTTCCAAAGAAATCCTTTCCAAATAAATAAAAGGATGAAGAAAAGAAAAAGATTTTACTACTGTGAACGTTACTACCTTAATGCTAGGAAAAGAATTGATTTTTGTCTGCAATGAAATTGCACATGTGGAATTGTCTTAAAATAAGCTACAACTACTAATTTCTATTACAATATTTGATGACTTTAACCTATGCTTTATAAATTCATTAACAGAGAATGATTTAAAATGCTTGAGGGAACAGTGAACTAGTGTGCTTGATTTTATATTTTAATGTATCAGTATGAAGTGTAATCCTTGAACTTCTGAATACCACATATAATATATTATTAAATGTAATTACAAAGTAATTATAAAATACAACCATAACAGGTAGTATAATCTGTGGAAAACAAACACTTCTGCAAGGTATTAACAATTACAGTGAATTCAGACTTTTACAAGACCTAACTGGCCACATTCTCTTGCCTCTGTGAAGACTGCGTAGTCCAGATGGATTATTTAAAAACTATTACCATCCAACAGAAAGTGATTTGTAGTCTGATGAGAACACAGTCTTAAACATGCCTCTTTGCTTTAATTAATATGGAAAGCAGAAAAATTTAAATAACTTTTCAAGTGGTCGTATAAATAAATCATTATATATGAGCATCAACTCAGAAATATCTCCTGCCTTTAAAGCTGCAGAAGTCTGCATCAGTAGTATAGAAAAATCTCCCTTAATAGTGAGATGGTACATTTTTGAATATTTTTTTTTAAAACTTCTATCTCAATTAGTAAGGATTTAATACAAGAAATTTAAAATGGAATCACTCAGTTGCTACTGACTTTTCCCAGGATATATGTATGTAATCCTTTTCAGAAATTCTGGTCCACATTTATGACTTGTCTTGGCATTTATTGAAATTGCAATAAATTCTTTCAAAAGGAATATGTGTCCGATATGTGCACATGAAAACAAATTCTTTCATTTTTCTCTCCTACTAATTTTTATGTCTGTGGGCACATGATGAATCACTATATCCCACAGGGTACACATGAATCAGCAAAATAATACATTCATGCAAAACCAAGTGGACGGCAAAAGGGCTGAAACAACAGCATTTGATTCAGGAGTGTCTGCATGTTTTCATTTCTTCACAGAAAAGTAAACACTTTGAAGTACTTTGCCAAAATACCTGCTTTGTTTGTTGGAGTAAGAGGGAAGGAAATACTAGACTGGCTTGGAGGGGATACCTGATCACTCTTTCTATTGGCAGATATAATGTAGTGATGTTCTATTCTAAAAAATAAACCATCTGCAACTAAAGGTGGCACAAGTTTTCCTAAAATCAAGAATCTCCTCTTCAGTCCCAGACCCCAAAATCCTGTATTATATCCTACAATTTAAAATCCTCTTTATTTTATTACAGTCTATTGTGTTTAATGAAAAACTTCTCATGAGCCAGGAAGTAGCTGTTTATAGCTGTGTGTTGTGGAAATCACAGTGAAGGATTAGAAACTGGAGTAAAATTGGTTACAGCTGTATGAGGGAGCATAAGCAGAAGATAGAGCCAATCTCCTCCTCATACACCCTGACTTTGCTTTTCCTCTCATCCTTCTGCACTGTTCCTTTTCCATGCACCTACTTCCATCTCTTGCTATGAAATTTGGAGGTTTGACTTTTGATTTGTTGCTCTGCACTCTCTTTTTTTCAGTTGAACCAACTGAGCTGTGAGTCAGACTTTACGATATTATAGAATAAACCTGTTTTGGATTGCAGCCATTGGACAGGAGAAACTAGACACAACGGGGAATGTGCTCTCTGGAAGTAAACCAAGAAGTCTGGAAAAAGCGAGAGCTATCCTAATTTGAGTGCAATCTTTATACCAAACCTCAAGTCTTTTACGGATTCAGTGGTCTGCTTAATTATTCCCACTCTGACTTGATCTAAGGACCATCTCCTCCTCTGGAAGATTTGCTGCTGTTCACAGAAACCAGGCAGGAGTTTCCAAAGCCTGCATAGAATTCTACTATGGTACTCCTTGGTCCCCATTGTCTTCTCTGCAATGAGACAATGAGACTTCTATGTCTGTGTTATGGGACAGGGTGGAAAGACAGCCAAAAGTACAGTGTCTCATGCAGAGAGCAGTTATTAGTCGCCAAGGGGAAAGCAGTCACCTAAATCATTCCTCAGACTTGCACTAATTTCAAAGAAACCTGCTCACTCATCTTCCAGCCATAAGCCAAAAGCTGTGCCAAAGCATCAGGCAGGTTTGAGAAGCAAGTGTGAGGGAGGGAAAATGGCCAAGGGTAGTTTGAGAACATGCACGATGATTGACTGGAAAAGTAAACAAGCCATAATTCCAACAATTTAACATTTTATCAAAATTTCATGTGAGAATAAAAGATTAAGAATCAGCCAGAGTGCTCCATTACAATGCTGGCACTTAGCACAAAGCTAAATTTTGGAAATGGCAAATATGTCATCATTCCACATTCAATTCAAGGAATTAAATATTTTATGGATCTAAGAAAATGCTCTCATTCCTTCCATCTATGAACCATCTGTGGCAGATTTGTATTTACGGGGAGAGAGATGAGGAGTAGCAAGCCACGACGTCACCAGCATTCCTTCCTCAGCAGAAGAGGAATTAGAGAGAGAAATTAATCTCAGCATTGGCCAGATGAACCATCAGCTGAATGTGTTTTCAAAGGTGCTACACCATATGTTTCAGATTTACATGCATCTGTGTCGCAAAAGAATTCAGCTTAAAACAGTGATGGCAGGATCCACACGAGCCATCTCTTTATATTCTTGTTGCTTCTAGGTACCTGGGGGCTTGGTTATAGAAATTGCAATGTTTCCACTGGGTCAAGAAGATCAAGAATGACTATTAGAAAATTTTGAGTTAATAAACTGGACAAGTGACACAGAGACACTTTACTGTGAGACATCTAGACTCCCCAGAGTAGGAGCAAACAATAATATCTATAATATATAATAGATTTAATGACTTTCTGTAGCTAAAGAGAAGTAAAACATTCAAGGTGCTGAGTGCTTTTTATGTTACTATAAGACGCATAGGCATTCAGAGAAAACACAGAAGTGATTAATTTATTTTAGGAGAGATGGACATTTTTTACTATCATTTTAACTGGAAAAACCCATTGTTTCCCTGATGCCAATTATGTTGCTTAGAAGAAAAAGAGTTTATGTGGTCATGAAAAACAAATGTTCACGCTAATAACTTTTTTAATGCTACTTCAAATTCCTACTAAATGTAACTATAAAAAGCTTCCTTTTGTTGTTGATTCAAATGTTAAACAGCCATGTCACGAGCCTTTGTGAGTTTATTTTATAACAATACTGAGGAAGAGGGAATCCTAGCTACAGAGGTATTTCCTGTGCCAGGGTCTATCCTAAAATTGCCACATTTCATAAATAAAGGATTTAAAATAGGCCTGTTCACCAGTATAAATCAAAAACCCAACACCCCTGCAGAGCTCAGCTGTAAACTTGGTCCAGCTGATGATTTGATCCTTCAAAACAAAGCACATGTGTAGACTCTTTGCAGCAGATCCAGTCCGATATTCTAACCTTTCCACATAATGATTAGGAAAATATTACCAAGTGAAGAACTGTCAAATACACAAATATAAATCACTATGCTGTGACCTTTTTATGAATGCAACAGAAAATATTTCAGATTCCAGTACCTAGTTTGGCACTCAGCTATGGACAATCTAACATAAAATTTGTTAGTATTTGCCACCTGGATATCCCACAACTGGTAGACCTGAGACAAGAGGGCAACTTGGCAGGTACACCACCCTGGGCTCATCTCTAGTGTCAGGCCATGGAACATCTTCCGTCATAGGCCAAGCTAGAAACACATCCAGTAATTTCCACTGGTTTGATATAAACAACATAAATCACTGAGATCTAATTCAGAACGAATACCAATACAATAGCAGAAAAACAGCAAACTGAACACAAGCTGTACCTTTGTGACAGGCAGTTCCTTGGATTTAGACTCAAAGAGATGCTCCAGTTTGGAAGTGTCCACCTTAATGGGTTCCAGTTTCGACCACAGGAATTCTCTGCAGCGTTTGTTGTTTTTACACTGCCAGTCAAATGGCCGTACCTCATTCCAAAACAGACGGATGGTTTTCTTCTTCTTTATAAATGCTGGCTGACCCCTAGAAACCTGGGGTGACCCTAAACCCTGAGGAGTGCTGAACAGTGGAGGAGGAGCCAATAAATTAGCAGAGGGTGGAGGTGGAGGTGGACATCCAAACAAGGGGGGAGGCGGTGGAGGAGGCAAACCCAGGAAAGAAGGTGGAGGTGGAGGAGGGGGAACAAGGGAGTCCCCAGGACCCATATCCATGTCCAACACATCTACATCATCCTCCTCCCCCAAGTCTGTAAAATCCATGTCTTTGATTTTAAGTTCTCGAGGATTAGCCATGAGCTGATCCCAGATGTAATCAGATTCCTTCTTTGTCTGTGCTGGTGTTTTCTCGGGGACCTGTTCACTGATTTCATCTTCAGGCACTGCTGTCCCCTTAGCCAGCTCCCCATTGTTAAATTTTTCTGCAAAGGCTTTCACACTGCCTTGGTTGTCCAGATTTCCAATCTCCATCTTTTTGACACTTTCGTCTTTGGCCTGCTTTGTGGCCTGAAGAATAGAGATCCTGCTGGCTAGGCTAGTGAGTGACTCCTCACTTTCCTCCGTCTCCTTCTTTTCCTCCTTCGCCTCCAGCTCCTTCTCCTCTTCATCTTTGGGCTTTTTGTTATGCGCATACAACATGTCCAGCATAAACCGCTTGTTGTTGAGGATGTTGCTGCACTGCTCATTCACACCAGCATCCTGAGTGGTCTGTGACCATGGACCTGCAATCACACACACAGAGATGGGAAGAGTCAAGGGGAGGAAGTCAGAACACCAAGAACACTCTTCAACCCACCAAAAAAACCCATTTGGGGAATGCATGTACAACTAGTCTGAAACTGGGTAAGCAGTCACTGTCAAAATTTTGAAATAAGATGCAGCGCTGGTACATGGCCTGATTTTGATGGGTTGGGAGTAAATCTCAAACATGGAAGGGGAGTAAAGAATAATATATACCTTGGGAGGGACTATGTAACTGTCAGGAGTTGAATGGTCAGGTTTCTCCTGAAATCTGTCAAGTTTCACTTTGCACTTTCAACCTCAGCTCATTTTATACAGTGCACAAATTCTCATAACCTTTAGTATTCCAGAATGGGGCTTAAATATCATTATAATGACATAAAAGAGGTTATCATCAAACTCTTCACCTGGCCATGTACTGGAACAACCTCAGGAAAATTTCCATATGAAAGAGATCTTCCCTGCCTGATGTCAAGGTCAGGATGCAGCTGTTTACGTCTCTTCCTCCCACCCTGCTGGCTAGGGAGAGGCAGTTTTCAGACCTGTTTGTTCCTCAGAACCCCCTGGCGGGGTACCTGGGCCATCTTCACAACACAGATTATTGGAATTCCAAAGTAGGTTGCATACCCAGGCTACAGCTCTCAGAGCAACTCAGTGAGTGTAAGCATAAGCAAGATTTTAAAAGTTGTTTATAATATGAGAACGTTTATAAAATATTTTTGAACATGCTGCTCATCAAACACTGTTACACTCCCTGTTATATGATGGTGTTGATTTGCCTTCCCACATCACAATAATTTAACATGTCACTGTAATGAAGCTTCATCTTTCTGACTACTGCTTTTCTCACCCATAATATGCAAAATACCATGTTGGAGACAGCACCATAAATAACAAATTATAGTGGTCAAACTGTAAAAATATATGATGTAAGAGTCTCTGTGACTCCATTTCCCTGAATTTAATAATACTAACCAATGTGGATAATGTGTATAAAAATTATGGTGCTCCTTTTTCCAGTGGGCGTCAGATAAAATGATTAAACATGCAAAAATGGTAATTCTTCACACTTACTATATTTCCTATATGGAATTCCTTCTGTTCCCCATAGTCCTTACACATTTTATGAATACATTTTTCATAAACTCTGTGTCTTTTATTTCACTGTTTTGCTTTGATCGCTAGCCTGCCTTTTTGAGGGGCTCCTTGTGGTTAAAGATTTTCTTTTATACCTGTTGGTTGCCCTTTTTCTTAAACTCCCATTTTTTCTTTGTTTCTTCACTTACGCTCCCACCTTTTTCAGTAGTTTATAGTTTTAAATATCTTTTACAGCTTCCTTTGTCAATGGAATTGCTTTCCTACCACACCATCTAGTCCTGTGCTCTGAGAAGGTGTCCTCTTGGTGAGATCTACATTCAGAGCCCCACAACTCCCTTCAAACAATAGTGTGTTAAAATGTAGGGCCTTGCAGCACAGCGTGTGGACAGCAATAACTCCTGCCTCTATTTAGATCAAGCTCTAAACCATGTTTGAAAATCAGTCCAGAGGTCTAACCCCAGACAAAAGAAAGACTTTTTTCCGAAGTGGATACAACCTACTTTCCTGCAGGCAGCTTGACTGCTTCCATTATCTGCTCATTTTTCCTCAGACTTGATCCATGGGATTGCTTTCTTACCAATACTTGTCACCTGAGGCAGTCTCTTAGATTTCTCTCTGAGGTAGTTTCGCTAGACAGTGTCACTAGACAACTTCTTCCCCGCACCATAGATTTTACTCAGCTGTGCCCTCGCAGAGGATTTCCCCTTATTCCGAGCCTTTCTTTCAAAGATGTTCAAGATGGCTCCCAAGAGCCATCCCACCAACCCCACATGATCTACCCGCTCTCAGTTTCACCAGATGGAATCCTTCAGTGTTCAATCCCTTTGCAGAACTGCTCATCAGAATCTCCACAGACACAGTCTCTAATCTGGGTTCCCCAAGTCCACCTCCAATTGTCCAAGCTGATCAAAGATTGTTGCTGTGAATACTCTTGCCACCTTGGTGCCCTCCTCTCCCCAGGTAAAACTTTGAAATAGCATTGGAGAAACAAGACTTGTTGGAAGCCAAATTTGGCAGGATGGCTAGTGAAGAAGCCTGCACCAAGGGCTTTATTCCTTTGTCCTCAATGCACCTGGGCAGAACCAATGGGCAAAATGGCAAAATGCAGGTTGGGAATGTCAGAACTGCTGGAGAAAGTGCTCTTGTTTGCTTTCCAAAACTCCTCACTGACTAGAGCGCAAACCATTCACTACATGAGATCTCCTACACAGCACTACTGAATAATTCTTTGTAATGTAGGACAATCTTAAGATGTTGATTTTAATAAGAGTACATTTCTTAGCTTTTAACAAAAGTACATAGGGACTTTAAATTGGAGTGGTAACAGGTTGGTAACAGACAAGATAAGGAGACAAAACCTGCAATTGTTCTCCTTTTTTTGCATTTGGACTATCTTGGACTATGCCACAGGGTAACAACATCCTTCATCTGTGATACCTCCCTTGCCTTTCCTACACATATATCCATCAGTATTCTTTATGAGTATAATGGCATTCTAAGTAACCCAATCTTGGTGCTGACTGAAAAGAAATTAGCTTTTAAATTTAGGATTCATGTAATGCTTCCCAGAAAAAAAAAGTGACAGATTTAAACTTGAACAGTTCAATCTGGCAGTTCATATCTATGAGGTAATTGTTGGGATTCAGAGGTATCTCTTTTCTTTCAGGACATAGCAGGACTATTTTCCACTGTGAAGCACATCTTGTTTTCTTATCTAGAATTTAGAAAAATGTGGGACAATGTATTCAATGGTTCAGACCAAAGAAAATGTGGGAATCAGATGCCCTAATTACATTACATTCCTTTACCTCCCTATAAAAAAGGGAAAAGAGTAATCAAACAAGTCAAAATCTGCCTTTTATTCCCTCCCTACCTGGGCTGCATGATGAATTCTGGTTATCATTATCTCTCTGGGCAGAAACTTGGTACTTAAGCTCTTTCCCAAGCTGGATCTTTCCAGGCATATTTGACTAGAACCCCTTAGCACCACAAAACCAGTCTTTTCCAAACAAGGTGTATTTCATGTGCCTCCTTCACATGAGCTAAAGATGGTCACAGCACAGACCTATCTTCAGCAGCTCCTATGCATATCTCTCTACTGTCTGAAGCCTGACCAAGACAGAAGAACTGAAAGGAAGGAAAAAACATCTCAGCCCTTACTGCTCTTCCTTTTCCACTAAAAGGATGAGCAAAGGTATCTGGAACTTCATGACAAATCAGTCAGCACAGCCCTTGTCTCATTGACTCATGTACAGAAAACCCAAATAAATTCTCCAGGAGTTAGAGATACAAGTCTCGGCAACATGGTGATTCAATATATTAATCTTAGAGGAAAAAAATATCTCAAATCAAATGAAACTTCATTTCATCAAGGCCCTACTGCCCCTCAAACATAGGAACCCCCATAAAGTCTTGATGTCCAAGCAGAGTACACAAGACTTGGCCATGGTGAAGAAAGTCTTAGATAGATGCAAAGGGTTTGTTAGCTAATTAATACAATATCAGAGCTGCTAATTTAACATTTTTTTTCCACCAGAAACCCTTCATTATTGAAAAAGCTTCACTTTACCAGTTTCATTGTCACTGGTTAACTTGTCCTCTCTCTCTTCCCTCTCTAAAGTGCTGCTTGCTGAGGATATACTGGATGCAGAACAGTTGTCTTTTTCATTCACTTCCTCATTCTGCCTCTCTTTTTCACTGAGTATTGCACTTTCTTCTGGCTCTCTCTCTGGTCCTTGCTCCACCTCACTCTCTGGTCCCACCTCTGTAGCCTCTATTTCCTTGGGTGTCTCCGTTCCCTGCTTGGCCTCAGCCTCAGCCTCCTGCTCTGGTTCTGGTTCTGGTTCTGTCTCTGTCTCTGGTTCGGGTTCACTGGCACTCACTGGTGGAGAGAACAACGGGAGAAAGAGATTCACTTAACAACGGAGCCGTCTCGGGTTCACCTCTCTAAACGAGAGCGACGTGAGAGTCGTACGAGTGCCTTATGGAAAGAAAATAAAACGCAAGTCCATGGCATGCTTAGGAACATTAGGAGCAACAGACTGATGGATGTTGTGCGACGACAGCGTTGCACGTGAGAATGGCCTGGCAAGCCCCCGCACTCGCTGTCTGGAGCCAGCCCACTGTTTTTATACATACTTCCACAGCTGCAGTGTTGGACTCACACAAGGATTTGAACGAACCAGCAGAAAATGGGCATCTCACCTGAGCATTGACAACTCAGTGCCTAGACAGAGCCAGGAAAGAAGAGATTTAAAAAAAAAAAAAACCCAAAAAACAAAAAGGAGGGTGATTGTGGCTTTTGGTTGAATTTTCTTTGGGTTCTGGAAGAATTCTTTTTTCACCTGATGAGGAACACTTCAACAAAAAAAAATACAAATATTAGTTTTAATAACACAGTTGAATGGCACAGTCTGGAAATGGCACTGTCACACATTTGGCTGACAAAAACCATATGTTGTTTCATGCATATTTACTTCAGAATAGCCACATCAAAACTGAGCAAAGTTTCCAACTGCTTGGCATATGGCACATATTTAGATTCCAATTGGTTGGCATATGGCACACGATGAGCTTTTTTATCAGTTGGCACACAGCAAACACTGTTGATAGTACACTTGATTTCTTCTTCCCTGCTTTCCCAGTGAAATTAATTCATTCACCTTAAGGTTTTTAGCTGTAACAGCAGATTTTCACATGCAAATATTCTCTGCATGCTGCAAAGAAACTGAAGAGCATCCACACATAGTCACATCAAGCAGCTCATAATTCTCTGAAACCTGAAAAGGCCATGCAAAGAGTGGCAAAAATGGGCATGCATGTTAGCTCTACATACTTCCCAAATTCCCTCTGTACTAAATCTTGTGTTGAGTAGCTGAACTATAACGACCAAGTCACATTTGTTTGGTCCCTCTGTTAACTATTTTTCATTACAATATTGCAAAAGAGTCTTCTGGACTTCTCATTGTCTTTGGATTACGTGAAATAAAATGGGAATTTCTTCAGGAGCTACATGAACCTTTGAAGGAAAAAAAAAGTATCACGCTGAAATATTGGAATGCAATCCAAATATTCCAGTCCTCTAGTGAGCAGGTAAGTAGATTTATCCTAAGTAAATATAAGCCAAAATAATGAAGATCACATTCATCTCCAATGAGAGCACCTGAAAGTCTAATACTAGGTATAAACTGCACATGCCTCGTTTCTCTAAATGTACCTTACCTATGACTGTATCCTGGACACTGCCTAGGAGAGAATCAAAGTTACAGAGGGCTGTCAAGAAGCTGGCAGATACTACAAATCCCAGTGATGTGTTTCTCACCACAGCTGTCAGTGTGTAGGTATAGCATGAGAACATTCTAAAGTCAAGCCAAGATTTGAATATAACTGAGATGGAAGCTTAGGAATTCCTCAGGAGTTATTGGAACTAATGTGGTACTTCAGCATGAAAGATTCTCAGCTTGCCATGGTGCAATGGTCCATATATACAAATGTCACCAATTCATCCATGAATAATCATAATTGCATATGAATTTTAGATACTTCTTTCTAAAAAGGAAAGCTGTCATGCAATAACCAAAAAGGTCAACTCCAACAGCTCAGATGGAGAAAGAAGCTGATTAAAACATGGCAAGGACTCCTAATGCTTATTTCACCTTTGTCATTATGAAGCTACACTGAAGATTCAATAGGAAAAAGTCAGGGAAGATGTAAGAAATGCTTGAGAAAATGGAACGTTCAAAACAATTCCAGATACTCTTCTAACAAGAAATATTCCACACATACCAGAAATATCCAGCAAATTAGCAGAATCTAATACACAACAAAGAGTAAAGAGCAATATACTGACATAGGCTGCTCTCTTGAGTTCAAGGAATAACAAAATCTAAGTACTAGAAAAAACAAGGATATGTTGACACTCATTTTGACAGCCTCTCTCTCTCTCTTTAGGGATAATATCAAACAGTCCACCTATAACCCAAATCACTTAAAAATAGTGCACTAAGTCCAGCAGCACATCCCTTAAGAAGCAGTGCCAAAACCAAATCTGCCAGGAAACACTATCAAGAGAACAAAGTCAGCATCCCTTGCATTTCCCTCATGTAATCCATTGCAGTGATTTTTAGGAGGACTTCTGAAGATGTAAAAAATACAATTCTCAGTGAATGCTTAGTAGTGGCCTATTTGAAATGAGCTCAAACTTTCAGTCGCACATCTACTGGGTCCGGTTTCATACCAGACAAAACACTACCCCAAGTGGCAACCTTACAGGTGGTAAGAGAAATAAATAACAGACCAGGCTCTCTCCCCTGTCTTCAGACTTCTACTGGGGGAGAGTGCAAAGGCTCAGGAAAGCAAGCTTATTTGTATCAAAAAGCATCAGCAGCAAAGAAGTAGTGCCGGAGATGTAAAGAAGCATGATACCATTGTAAGCTGATCCCTTCTGAAAAGCAAGGCTAAGAACTTATAATACAGTAGAGGGATTTTGACACTTTCTTTAATACTCAACTATAAATGAACTTTGAAGCAGACACAAGATGTCATATCCTCTTGATAAGAACTCAACCCTCCATCCGATAAGCCCTCAGAGAGAACAAACATCCCTCTGAGCCCACATCTAATCCCCTGTCAGGCTAATTGATTAGCCAACCACATCCTCATCTATTTTCTCTGCTTTTCACTTGGAGATGTGAGATACATATGCTGAGTGTCTCTTGTGGACACATATAGTAAGTCTGAAAATGTCTAAGTCTGCCCAAGACCTCTTGGTTCAATTGTTCAGGCATTGCTAAAAGTCTTGGCTGTTATCTCCTTTCAGCTCCCCCAACACAGGATTCCTCTTACTCTGAACTGTGCAGGGACTCCCTATCTCTTCCCACTCCCACTCCAGTCTTTTCCTCCCACTCCCTGAGGTGGTAAGAACAGGTGCAGAGTGAATTGGCTCTTTCTTCATGTTGTCAGAAACGATCCTATTTTGTCCCCCCACCCCAGTTCCTCCTCTGACTTTCTGTGTCATGGTTCCTTTGGCTTTGCAACTGGGGCTGCATTGGCCTCATTGCACGCTCATGCTCTGGTGCTTCCCCATCTGCTGAAATGCTCTCATCAGTCATGCTTTGGGCAGTATTTGAACCCTGCTCAACTACCAGTATGTTCAGAAGGTCTCCTACTGTCCACAGGGTGCACTTAGGTTGGCCTGCTTGCTTCCTCAAGTGCTAAAAAGCTGATTCTTTCAGAGAAGGCTTCACCTGCAATTCCTTTGTAGATTGGCTTCAGAGATGTCTCAGTTATTGTTGCTCCTCCTTTACTGCATACTTGCACTTCACAAAATATTCTCCAATGAAATTACAAAAGAGTAAGTAGCTGCTCTGAAAAAAGAAATTAGGTTTCTTTTTGCAGTTATGGGACTGCCTTCATTTCCTCTGA
Source organism: Erpornis zantholeuca (assembly GCA_013400515.1). NCBI lineage: Eukaryota > Metazoa > Chordata > Aves > Passeriformes > Timaliidae > Erpornis > Erpornis zantholeuca. The sequence continues at coordinate 65,528 of VZTN01013632.1, read as the reverse complement.
ATGCCATAACAGAAATTTTACAAGAGTAAGTCCTACAAGACTTGATTACTTCAGTGGAACCAATTGTTTTATATGAGAAAACACTTCAGCTCAATAAGTCTGAGGGTTTTTATATTGGGTAATGATACTGACACGTTTCACAATGTGAGACAAAGTTCCACAGACAGAATCTGTTTCCTTAATACCAGTAGATACTGGATGGCCAAAGGATATTTCAGCACTAAAGAAATAAAAGAAATCTGACTTCAAAAATCCCTTATTGTTTTGCTAGAAGATGAACACTCTTTCCCCTTGACCTCAGGTTCTGAATTCTGCCGATGAATATCACACATCTGTTAACATCATTCTTGAAGAGTCTTTAGAGCATCCTATGCACAGAACCAAGGAACTGTTTTCCTTCTGCAGTTTCATTCCTGCTTGGGAAGGGGGTGAACCCCCTGTTAAAAGCAACTGTTTGGGGTGCAAGTAATCTGAGTTCTGTCCACGCCTCTGTTTCAGCTTTTCTACAACTGGCTTGAGCAAGTTAATGCTTCATTTTCTCTACTGATTAAGTGGTATTCATAACCCTTCCTAAGAACAGTAAAATGGAGATTTTAATTTGATATGGAGTATAAGGAGGTCAGGTAATAGTATAGAGACCATGGCACAGTGCCTATATTAAGCCTGTCCCCTGTTGGCAGATATCCAATAATATGGTCACTTCCAGGTGGTGTGTCCTGCCCACATGCTCATGACTTCCTATGACCTTTCCAATGCTTTTGGTAGGTCTGAAAAAGCAGTCATTCCCCATGCACAGATCCCACTGAAGAATGCAGATTTCAGGCCCCTGCTCAGGTTCTGTCCTGGCTATCTGCCTGCAGCTGCCCTTGGCTGGAAGCCTACCCTGCCCCATCCATATATTGTCTCCTTGTGGTCTATCTGCCAGGCTTCCAGGTGCTGCCCTCCAACGCCCACTGTATTGCCAGGAGTTTTAGTAGAGATGTCCTGTCTACCCACATGTTGATAGGTTTGCCATATTCTGGCTGTCTGAAGCTGCCCTGTACACCTGCTCTAAATGTATTCTCCAAATGGATTGTGCTGCTCCATTTCGTGCTCCAATTTTTTTTAATGCTTCCAGGAGAAATATGTTAAAATAATCATCACAAGAGATACTTGCTCCCTACTCAGCTCTGAAGTCCTAATGGTGGAAAAATCCGGCTTATTTGTTCTAAAAGCAATACAGCATCAAATAAAATGGATTTTTGGATGTTTCTGACTATCAATATTGGAGGAAAATATCTGTGGTTTCTAAGTTCAAATGATTCCACTGAGACTCTTAAGGTTCCAAACAAGAAAACTGGGGAATATAATTGGGGAAATACATAAAACTAAATAAAATAAACTTCACCTACTTAGTACGGTGAGGACGAACATATGCAACATTCAGTATTTGTAACATTTTTCTTAAATTACCTTGCTTTATAGCATGCTACCAGCCATAACACTCCATAAAACCAAGCAGTGCACGTTACAAATGCATTAATCACCAATAGCATGTAGCAGGAAATCAAATAAAATAAAAATGAGTGATGGCGATAATTTGCCCTCAACATGCATTCTAGCTCCCAGTGTTAATGCAATATCATGTGGTGCAAATATAAATCTGTGTGTTGTTTTGAGGACTGAAAGAGAGGTACATGATGCAAGTGGCAGAATGACACACACACACACACAGAGGAAGCATTGCTCTGTACATCAATAAATTATATGACAGCAAACCAACCGTGCAAACACTAGTTATACTTTCCTTTTCACTAATTGTCTGTGGTCTCTTTTAAGTCCTTTATGACTTGTGCTACAATTTTAAGAGCTTTTCTTGGTACTAAAAATATTCAACACACTCCCCCTGCCTTCAGTTCAAGACCTTTTCTGTTTGTCACATTCAGCCTGTGCTCTACTGGAAGGTTATTAAAATCTTGGCATTCATCTGTTGCATTTCTTTCAGAGAATCCACATACGCAAAATCTGTTGGCAAGAATACTGTTTGTCTAGTATTCAGAAACTTCTCATATATAAGGAACATGACACTAAAATTAAGATCCTCTGTATTCTCTACTTTATAATTATTCAATTTGAAGAGCAACAGACAATGATAGTATAAATCATAGCAACAATTAGCAGTGTATCCTATTATTGAACAGATTACATGATATCCAAATCAATGCAAAAGAATAGGAAATTCAGGAAGACAGGATGGAATGATGTAAGACCCTTTATTTTGGCACCTCATAGATTATATTCTTGCACTCATGCATCAAAAATCACCACTATCCCAAGAGAAACTGTGATAAACCCAGCATTGTTTCCCCTGCTCTCCTTTTCACTTACCTTCTGAGGGCTGAGGAGTTCCACAAGGGATGGAAGGGGTCTTCAGCTCTTCCTGGGACTCTATGGATGCTGGGCTGACACAGTTGGGTACAGGTGAGGATGGAGCTGAAGGAGATCTCAGGTTCAAGGACAGCTCACTTCTGCCTCGGCTGACACTCCGACTCTTCAGCTCCTTCTCATACTCCTCTGCTGCCAACTTCTCCAAGTATTTGTATCTGAAAGTTAAATTCCAGAGGGTTTCCGTAAAGAAAAAGAAGCCTGTGGCTGACGCTTGTTTATGGATGAAACACCTGCAGAGAATGAGCTGACTTCCTGACACAAGGGGTACAGCACTGAACTGCCTGCTTGCCCAATCTGCCGAAAAGTGCACACCAAAGCAAAGACTACTGCCCTGAAAAATGTTAAATTGCTCATTACAATATAAATGCAAAACCCAGCAGAGTTAAAGAACCTTTAGATAGAGTATTTTGTCTGCACAGTCCTTCTTCTTTTGGAAGCATTTGTCTGCCCTCCTTTTCACCCTCCTCCTTCACCTCCTCCTCCTCCTCCTCCTCCTCTCAGCCCTCCCTCTCCCAAAACTAAAATGGGAGGGAAAAAAATAAACAAAAGAAGAAAAAAACCCCTCCAAACCCAGAGCCCCTTAATACTGATGCAAATTGCCAAAATCTGAGACTTGCTGTAAGGAGAGGAAAACGCAGCAGACAAAAACAGATCTCCCTGAAAATAATACCAATAATAAATGTTTGGATTGACTATCTAAAGACTCTGAACCTGCTTCTATTTGCTCTGAGAGCAATGCACTGGAATTCACTTTGTTCTCTCCAGAGCCTACAATGGAAAGTTTCTTTTTTTTATTCTGAAAAATTTCTCTGCCGGACTCAGACATCCAATAGCTTGTACCTGACGTCACATGTAGTTTATTCATCAAAGTCACTTTAAAAGAACAAAGATACATCTGTTTTGCATTTTAGGCAGGCAGAACTCACTAACTGTTTATTAAGACCAGCTACCAATCATATTCTTCATACTATGCTTTATACATTTCGACCAAAATAACTTTTAAATATGTGCTTGTTCCAGATGTCTGCTAATTTTATCCACCATTATTTGCTAAGGAATAAATTAATGAATACAGCTGGATTGGGCTTTAGACTGTTTGCCTTATCCACAAGTGAGCTGTTAAACAGGTTAATCAAGACTACTGCTTATGTCCCTGAAACACTCTGGTCATTCCCTGTAACACACTGTTGTAAATACTTCCTAACAGTGAACACCTCTCCTCCCCCCTTCTGCATCACTGACAGCCCAAATAAGTGTACGAGGGTGCACCAAAGCAGGCAGAGTAAAGAAGTCAGCCATATGTGGTAACAAACATGCTTAGTACATATGGCAGCCACACATGCATGCACATTTGCAAACATCCATATAGAGCACAGAAATGTGTCTTTGAAGAGCAGTCCTTGTGTTTTCAGAGGCAATTTGCCTTATTGCAAACAGCAATAATGAAGAACAAACTCATTTTCTTTTATTCCTCCAGAGGTATGCACAGGCTTTGAACAAATTCTGCAAGAAAAAGAACCCCTACAGACTCTGGATGAAAATATAACAAGCTACATACTTGCATGGTTATAAAATAGGAACTGTTTACAATTCTAACATGAAGCCAATTCTCGAGACTGAATCTTGCCTTTTCAATAGAGGGGAAAGCCTTGCTCTGGCATCAGCATGATGTTTGTTACAGTTCATGAAGCCACCCTTTCTTTGAAAGCTGGTCTCTTACGTACGGTGCCTTCCGCCTCCTCGCAAGCAGAGCAGATGGGGCTCCAGACTCATAAAGAGCCTTTCAAATTGATCCTTTGGCACAAACAGGTACAGCCCAGCTGGCTGCTGCCAAGGGGGTTTTGCAGTTTGCCAACAGACTACAACAAAGATCTGGGTGGATCCTTCTATAATGGGGAGAGCTACAATGTTTTACTGCCCTCAGTTCTTTTTCAGGTGCTTTAACATTTTCTGTAGCTGTGTGCTGCACCACCAACCAGCAAAGCAGAGATTATCTCCAGGAGGCAACTTTTCAAAATGTATCTGATTATTATACTGAAACAAAAAAGGGAACCAGAACAGCAACTCCAATGGCAGGGAAGACATCAGCAGAACCAGTTATGAAATGAGGAGCTTAATAAATAGGTATAACTGAGAAAAAAAACCCCATTCAAGAATCAGTTATTAATGCTTCACACTTGATAAATGACATTATTCAGGTTATTTTTTGTTTCTGACAAATATCTTCATAATGAATGAATGACAGCAGCAGATACACAAGGTCTTGTGAAAACCAAAATCTGAAGGAGTTGAAAGAGTGAGTTACCATACCTCCAGCACAGGATTGACACTGTATATGCTGCCTTATTCTTTTAAATCATGGAAAACCGCAGACATCATCACACCTAGGCTGACTCTTCTCTACAGACAACAAGCCAAAAGTCTGTGGCTGTCCATTTGGTATTCCTCATGAACATAACACTGGACTGACCATCTTCAGATAGATGAAAATATCATGATGAATTCTCTAGGTATCAGCTCCCAAGCCCTGACAGCAACTTAAAATGCTAATGTACCAACAAAGTCATGGGGTGGAGAGCATTTGAGCTGTACCTCACACCAGAGAGGGCTTAGGAGCTCACCTTTCTTGGTTTTATTCTTTAATTACCACTGGAAAACACCAAATCAAGCAAAGGGAAAAGGCCTCGAACCACAGAATAGCAAGAACTGACATGGAAGAAACATACAATCTGTTTTAACTATGATTTTAGGCATCCTGAGTACAGGATTTTCTTACAGTCTATGCACTCTCCTAAGACAAGTTAACACGGAACTTCCTATAGGAAATAAAACTTCATTTGTGCAAAGGTGTTTGTTCAAAAAGTAGTTACAGAATGCAAATGTAATGGACTACTGGTGCAAGACTTCATTTGAAGACGTTTTCTCCAATATTTATGTGCTGTCAAAACATATATGTCTTTCCTCTTTATGAGCAGGAATTGATAGTTTAACATCTCAGTTCAAAAGAACCCTAAGGATAAAAAAACATTCCTAATGAACGGTGAAATAGTCTCAGATTGCACAGCAGTGATGGTGAACACTTCCCCAAAAACACTCAAATTGGCATTTTCCCTTACAACTTGAAAGTTCTGGAGAATTCACTTCTAATCTGTTTCAAAACTTGCAGATGAGCATGCTCACTGAAAAAGGTTTTGCTCAGCTCAAAGCAGTGTATGATGCTTATGTGCTCAGATGCATTTCATTTCAGAAAATGCTTTAAACTATTTGTAATTGTTTTAACTGGAAGCACAATGGAAAGCCCACCCACCTTTTTTTACTCCTAGAGCTGTTAAAGTAATTTTTTAATATTAGCTACCTCAGCCATGATAGATAAAACTTGGGTCTGCAGAAACAAACTGTCTCCTGTATGATGATTTAGTGAAAAAAAACCTCAAAACACAAAGGCAACCAAAAAAAAACCCAAGTAAAAACACAGCAACACAATGATTTCCAAGATGGCTGCTATCTTACTTTGAAAATGTAATTCCAGTTCTTGACAATCTAAAAGTTATCTCCAGAGAGTAATCCCTAGAGGACCATAAAAGCAGAACTGAAGCTCTCTGGATGATTTTTCATCTATTTGTACAGTTACTTGCATATTTTCCAGGTAAAAACAAGTGTTCCCTCCAGAATGCAATTACTAGAGGAGGTAGAGATGAAGCTACAGAAAGGCAAAAGTCTTAAGTTGAGTATTCCTTGAAAAATATGCTTTCATAAGCACACACCTTCCAGCCTAGCCCAGAGTTTCCAAACTATTTCATTGAATTAATTAAAAAAAAAAAAAAAGATAAAAACCTCCAAACCCTCAGTCCCTTTAAATATTTAAATAAAACAATGCCCCAATGATAAACACTGCTAAGCTTGTAATTTACTTGCTAATGTTTAGAGAGACCAGCAAAGAAAACTTGGCTCTGAAAGATAAAAATATGTTGAGAGTGGGTCAGAACCATTTCCATCAGTCTGTCACTGCAGTTTTGCAATGCTTGTGACCCCAATTTCCTTTATCCTCAGTTGCCTTTTCTGACCCTCCAGAAAGCTTGGGACCCTCTGGGTGAAAAAGACAGGCTTATTCAATTTATACTAAATTTGGGCAAATTTCTGAGTCAAATGGGGTAAGCTTATTTCCCACACAAACAGATAAAAGATCATCAATCATTCTTAAGTATTCTCACTGCCCTTCATTTATTGCTGTGCTTACAGCTGGACTTCATTCTGCTCTTTAATTTAACAACTTCTTTCTTACAGAAGTCTTTTGGAATAAAAGTGTTTTGTGCAAGCAGAGTTAAACATGTAAACACACGACAGCTCCACAGTAAAGAATATAGGAAGTGCAAACAACCAGAGGGAAGGATGGATGCATGATATACAAACCTCTCTTCTCTTGCTTGTCTTAGCTCTTCTCTTTTGTCTAAATAATCACGGCTGAAAAGAGATTTACAGTAAATTGCAGCAGAAACCAGAAGAAAAAGGTAAGCAGTAGAAGTATAAGCACAGTAGGAGAAACCAAAATTGGTACAAACAAACTGATCAGAGACAATGAAGGCCAGTGTCGACAAAAAATTGTTTGTTTTTGCAAAAACTGCTGGCAAGTGTACACTTATCCATGCATACAACACCAAATAAAAACCTGCAAAAAGTGAAAAACCTGAAGCATGCTATGAAAACTGGTATATGAAATGAGGTACAATAAACTGCACTTATCCATAGCGAGCAGGCACACGAGTGGCTGTTAAACCAACCCTCATTTGCTCCATCTCAGAGTGCCCCAAGACAGTGACGGCAGCCCCTGGCAGGACAGACCAAGGCAGTGACCAAACCTATTGGCCTTCTTTCCAAGGAACCTTTCTGTAGTGAGTTTTAGTTGCCACGGCTGGAAATAGGACAGCAGACTGGCTTTACTGGGAAGGACAATTCTCCATTCCAAGAGGGTGTCTGCAGCACCATTGGACAGATAACAACATTTCACTTCCTTATTTTTCACCCCGAGTTTTAGATACATAACTCCTTTCAACTGAACTGCCCCTCCCACAGCTCCTCAAGTAACCCATATATTTAACTTTTGCCAAGTCAAGTTTGCTGGATGCTCGAGTACTATGATTTTGGACAGGCCTGCCACATCCACAAACATGGATGCAAATTTAAACTGGAGCACAGCAGAACCCAGTGAATGTCCAGCCTGTCTCAATATCACAGCAAGATGGTTCCTTACAATATATTTTTAATATTAATTTAATCTGGTAGACAAAACTGATGAGACCTCCACTTTATCTGCTAGATTCTTTCACAGTGTAACCTGTGAGTATCAGAAAGATTTTCAGAACTACTCCTTTTATTAATAACCCCTATTTTTTGTCTTTATATTGTGTCATTAAATGAATTACTTATCTATTATACCAATAGCTATCAAACATAGACTTGCAAGTACTCTTCAAAAGTCCTTTAACAGGGAACACACATTACTGTTTCAGGCCATCTCCACAAGCTTTGAATTCTGAACTGGTTATATTTTTACAATATTTTAAAAGTATTCTAGAAAATCTTCGGCAGGTGAATTTTAACATTACTCTTTCCCTCCTGACAACTTTCTCTCTTCCCTACAGCTGAACAATAACCACTTTATTTTAGGACATATTGTTCTACCTGTGCAACGGGTACAATAGTCCTTCTACTGAGAAAAATGTTCATTCTGTAAAGCGTTCCTTTAGTTAGCAATAGCTTATGAAGCTTTGTAGCTCCTCTCCTAATCTGCCAGCTCTTTCACAACTAGTGATGCTCTCCTTTAAATTATCCTCAATTTGTCAATAATGGTGCCAGGACCTAGTGCAATGTTCTTGAGGCAGAGTTGGAAAGAATGAGATAACAAATGAGTCATGGTGGTAAATCCAGTACGGCTCACGAGTTTAAAGACTGAATTGCAAGTGCTATTTTTAATCAAAAATACATCTTCAGAGACTGGGTTTCTAGCCAGACTGATGATATGATAATGAAATCCCAGGAACTCTTATGAAACTGTCCATGACTGCTTGCTGTGACTTCGTCCTACTCCTGCCAGACTGTTTAATCAACTGTGGGATGTTGTCTGTCTGTGAAGTCTGGTGGCTTTGGAGACCCTCTGCTCAAACAAAAGTTTTAACTTTTGGGTGATCACAAAACTCAAATCCAAAAGATGAAAACACTGGGCATTGAACAGTAATCTTAAATATGTAACAACACAATCATGGTGTTTAGTTAATCAGTTTCTGACTCTGAAATAAAGGGATGAAAATGTATATTTTGATTTTTTATCCTGATTTTAAGAAACCTCTTTTAGTGACAGAACAACTGTTGTAGCCAACCTCTACTGAAATGTGTAGATCTGTTATTCAAACAGGTCAATCTGCCAAATGCCCTGTTGGCTTTTTCGGTCTGGGAGTTTCCTTTCAGAAAGATCATGTTGGCTGCCCATGGCAGCCTGCAGCAGCCTGATGATACCACTTAGAGGGAGAGTTTTTGGAAGAGGCTGGAAGACTAGACCTTATTGTTTCTGTTTCAGGAGAACTTGGGCAGCTGTTGGCTGCCAAAGATCCTATTATGGTGCTCTTCCACCTTCCCTCTGCCTCTCATTTCCTTCTAAACTAGCTATCTTCTGGAGCCAGGAGAATATCAATCGACCACTCGTAAGTTACTCCCCTTTCCAAATTCACAGAATCACAGCCTGTTTCCACTTCTTACTAAAGGGATGATTACAGTGAAAACAATCCTGCATACTAATAAACAAGCTAACATGAAACCCTGTGCCATCTTTTCCATAACTACCAATTCTATGGCTACAAAACATTTATGTTACCCTTCTTTAAGTTATTACATTATGTCTTCTACCTACTAAAAATATGTTTATTTTTCACTCCTGTCTATGAGGAAACCAACTGGTTTCTTAGTGTACACTCTTCAGATTGTAGGCAAACAATTTCAGGTATAGGTTCCATTTCTATCCTTGGCCCACTGCAGTCTTTGTTAATGTCTCTGCTGGGATTTCTAGGCATGGATTGAAGGGGATGAGGAACCTTGTCTCTTACTACCCTCAGGCAGCACACCCTGAGAGTAGTAACAGACACCCACATCATACAGCATTTTCTCAGATGTAAAAATGCAAAGTCCTACATTCAGCTATGGCATTTGTCTGGCCAAGGTTTGAACAGTAATTTTGCTCATTACTTTCTGTCAGCTGTTGATTCCAGGAGGAAGAGACACATGTTCAGAAAAGCAGGAAAAAGTAGTTAAAAACCACTACCACACAAAAAGAAACTTTTATTTCACATAACTTAAAAGCAAAAAGGTGTTTCAGTGCTGTCCCTTCCCTCCCTTCTTGATACCTTTGTCCCACTATTTCACCTTCAAACCCTATGCCTCGCTGGGATTATAATTTGGTGACTATATTAGCTAATAAAACTGAGCCTCTGTAAATACCCAGGAAGTGTAAGTGGCTGCCTTTAAAAAAAATTGCTTTTTTATTAAATGCCAAAATTCATGATGTGTTTAATCCATCAGTTTTTAAGATACTTAGATCAAGAAAAGTATCTAAAGAGACAAACTATTCATCAATTTGATTATTTTGCAGTTGAATGTATCAATGATTGACCAATCTATCACACATTAAAGCAAGAGACTGAGAGCAAATTTGGGTCCTACTTGAATTTGTTTCTTTCTTCACGTTCTATCCTTTGCAACCTTTCTTCTCTCTCCTGACGCCGTCTTTCTCTTTCTGCTGCCAAGGACTCCTGGTGCTGCCGAAATGATGATGTAAGGAGACCACCCAAGGCAGGCCTGCGGAAAAGGAAGATTAGATTTCTCAGTGTCACTTTTATTGATTATACTGGCAAGAAATGAGTAGCAATCATTCAGCAAGTAACATACTCCCAACCAGTAGAATGACATGGCAATGTTTACGTATGGATCTTTCAAAGCATTGGCGAAGTGTCTTCTTGCTAAATTGATTATAGTTTCTGTGATGAGCCGAAGAAAAACAATCAGGGTAGGCTTCTTAAATTGCCAAATTTCTGAAGCACAAATAAAGTATGTGCAAAAATTCTTCAGTCTATTTCAACTGCAACATTATCTAAATATTTTTTAAATTTTATAATCTTTTTAATGGAAAAGTTGAATCCTGTAAAGGATTTTTGAAATTTTAAAGAAAAAATCTGTTATGCAATGATGTTAAAAACAGATGTGTCACAAACACGTGAGAATCCTCTATACAGAAAAAAAAAAGTAAGAAAAGATGTCAGAAGTGCCCTACAGAATTCAAATACTCCCTTAAGTATCAGGCATATTTTTCCTTTATACATTAATAACTTAGGTTATCGTGATTTCCCTGCTGCATGTGCTGTAAGAGCAAGATGAATCGCATAGTAGAACATATCAGTAAAACACACATGGATAATCTTGTCAAACAATTCTTGGAAACTATCAAAAATGATGGCCTCTGCAGTAAAGACTTTTCAAATATATAAGGCTACAGTTTTATTCACTTATAGTTTGGTGTTGACATTGATTTTTTTATTGGCGTTACTGTAAGTAGTACTTTGTCTGGGAGTGTGGGTCCTCTTACACAACCTTCCCCCAACATAATGGTATTGGTACCACCAACCTCTCACAAGGCAACAGAGTGACCTCAGAGCAAACATGTCTTTCTTTCTGTCTCTTAGGCAGGAAAAAATCCATATTCTACAAGCAGCTCTGTACAGATGCACACTGATTGAATTAGACTGATAAAATCAAAAAGACATAACTCATGTAGAGCGGTTTCTGTGCATTGTTGTAACATGAGTTTTGCAATGAAAGGATTAATGAGAGAAAGATACTGCCTTTTGTGAAAAGAAACTAAACCCTGCCTGCCTAGAGGAAGGCTCCTTAACCAGTAATGCAAACCTGAATAAATTTTCTGCATTTTTAAGAACTCAGACCCTTTCCCTTATTTACTTACTTGCCTATGGCTGCACAATGTAGGCATTTAGCATAATGGCACCAGTTCGCTAGTGAAAATAGGTGCAGAAGAAGGCAAAAATATTAATGCAAACCTATCTTCCCCGAGTGTCTGTCTGTACAAGCAGGAACACCACAAAACACAGCCATTTCAGCCCCACTGGCAGCAGGGCAGCATGAATATAATGTCAATAATTTCAATAAATTGAATTTCAATATGTCATATCCCATCGGCATAAACATTACATAAGATGGTATAAAACTTGATATTCTGTAAGCATCTCTGCTGGCACTCCTCCAAAGCTACAGTATCAATGCTGGATCACACTCAAAACCATAAAAATCTCTAATATGCTTCAGAACTAGGAAAAGGGGGAAAAAAAATCCTCAAACCCTGACAGTCAAGTACGTGTGGTGAATTTTCCCTTGAGCATATTTTAAATTTATTTTAACTTTTGACCTCTTAGTGCATGTTGCAAGAGAAAGCTCTTAGCAGAAACAGTAGCACTACTGTACTAAAATTCTAAAGCTAGAGCTCCATCCCTGTGGTAGCATGAAAAACCATGGCTATACAATTGGATATAACATCAGAAATTACTCTTGGAAGGGGTAATGCCTCCATCTGAAGACATTTGGAAATGAACTGGGAGAGATGGCAAAAGACAGTCCCTATCAAGTCTGTGTTTTTATCTGTTTTGTGTATTCAGCTTGATATCCCATCCTGCCCAGCTGCCACGAAGTCTGCAAACTCCATTTAGAGTCAAAAGAAGGTATGGCTTAGAAAAGACTGCAGGAAAATTAAAGGGAAGGATGGGGTGATGCTGAGAGACCAAAAGAGTGATTGTAGCTCTGCACATCATCTAGAAGGTTGGAAACCTTCAGCTCTGACTGAGCTCTTTGAGGCCCTACAATAAATGCACATTCTTATGCGAGGGATTACAAGGAAATCACGTGGAGATGCATAGCTTAGTCCTGTAGATGGGATTCTAAGCTAACCCTGGTAGTAAAATACCTCCACATAAAACACCTTGTTTGGAGGTTTGATCTAGCATAGTTTGGCAAGCATTGCTCACTGGGCTAACATTTGCAGATGTATGAATAGCACCCTCACAATCTAAATAGAAGATCCACAGCCAATATGCCCACAAGAAAAGCCAATGTCCAAAGAACTAAAAATGTTAGCTTGCCATCTCTTCAAAACTAAGCAAATGAACAAAAATTAGTCAAAACTTGGCATTTCTGTGTTTCTCACTGGTTATGAGTGCCTACTTTGGCTGAATGACAAGCTGCAGCATAGTGTGCCCACACATACCTGATTCAATCCCTGTGTCCCAAGCACAGCCATACTGCGTACAACAGTTTGCTGCACGAAATGGTCACATCTAACAGTCCGAGCTGCCAGAAGATTCTGTACATAGAGGTCATAATTAAACAGACAGGAACAGGGTCGGTGACTCCTTGTGTGACACTGACTTCTCAAAGCACAAGTAGTCAAGGTTTGGGTCTTCAGTCAGGTTTAGCAAAGAGCAGGCAAAGAGACAGCACTGCTCTGGCTGACTTAGTGCTCGCTCAGTGCTCACGCCCTGCGGTGGCTAGCCCACTCAGCCACATGTCTGCCCTCGCTGGGGACCACACCTCACACCAAATCCTGACACCAGCTGCCCTATGAAGCCTCATGAACTCACAGCTTCACTGCTGCCATCAAACATCGTAGCTCAACTGGTGTTTGAGTGCACCAATGCTCTTTTTAATGTGAACTGCAAATGAAAATGTGCAGATTTTAGGTTTTAGTATTGGTGATTTGCTATTGGTAATTTTCCACATGTGCATGAACTAAACCTGGGGTAAGCAGCTTACTTTCAGGGTGTACAAACCTGTAAAGCAGCCAGAGGAAAAACAAGCATTAAGAGGTATTCCTCAAAAATTCTAAACAATTTGAAAAGGTATTTCTCTATATACAGTTTGTCTACAAAATCTGATTTTTGTTTCTGTATGTGCCTGGCAGTAACAGTTAAAAGTAAATGTTCCCTTTCAGTGAACACATACTTGAATTGCAAATGGTAGCATGATGGGCCCAACCAGCTGGTGGGAAGGCTTGGGCTGAGCCTTTGGGTAATTTTGCTGCTTTGATGCTGTTTGAAGGGTGACAATGCCTTTCAGGCCTCAGGAATTTTTAGGTCTTATTGCTGTAGGCTGCATTTTAAAAATGGATAAGCAAGAAAAAGGCTAAAAAACTTCTGGCATTGAATCAAAGGTGATAAGAGATTTTAACAGAAAAGAGACTGTGAACACTCAATGAAAGCATAATGGAGTGATCACTTGCAAAATGGGGTTATATCTAATATATGCCAGCATTTTAGTGCTGGTGTCATGTGTTACTAGCTGGTAATATCAACCATTTGTTCAATTCCACAAATACAATCCAGAAGGATGCCTACTCTGACTACTATTTTTAGTCTTTAGAGAATGCAAGGCTATTAAGAATGGACTGTTAATATAAAAAATGTTAAGAAAAGCTTTCTTATGCCTGCTGTTAAAACCAGTAAAAGCTAAACAAGCTATGCTATTACATTCTCATTCCAGAAAGAAAACACACAACAAGAAAGCGTCTAGTCTGTGGATTTGTGAATAGAGCTCCTCACCACAGCATCAGGACATGGGGCCAAAGAGGTCATTAGTTACTTATCTTACTGGAAGAAGAAATAGGAAAAGGAAAGAATAGGGAAAAAAAAAAAAAAAAAGAAGGCAAAAAACATACACAGAGGATAGGATACAAAGCCAAAATGTTAACTGTAGTCCAAAGCTCTTCTAATTAAAAATTCAGCTAGCGTGACCTACAGCATTTAATGAAGAAATGAATTAGTAATCATTATTATATACACAAATTCAGGCAGACACAAGATCTCTTAACACATTTTTTTGCAAGTTCTTGCAGTTTTCTGAAAATACTCCATCATGGACTATATATTGTGAAGAGGAATATGTGCCCTGAATTACTCTAATCTTGTTGCAAACTGAAGAAAATATTCCTGTCTTACTCTAAGTGCTATGTGGCAGCAAAACTGAAATTCTGAACTTCAAATGGTCTTAATTCACATAAGCTCTAAAGTACTCTTCTGTAGTTGCCTTTCCCTCCGTTTAGTTGGCTTTTTAAAAGTTTCTAAGTAGAAATGGTTATCTATAGGAAGAATACGAAATTCAAATGTATATTTTTAGAAGCTAAAAAAAATTAACAGATGACTTATGAGAGGGAATCCCTTTGGGTCATAAGGTTAATATTCAGGATTGTCTTTAATACAACATGGGTCAGAGTCATTAATAACTTTAATATGGAAGCACTAATTACCTAATTTTGCAAAGTGCTCCTGTTCCAGCAGTCACAGGAATGCCAGAGGGAGGGTACAACAGTCAGCAGCTCCTACTCAGGCCTTAAGTAACTCTAAATGTCTCTTGGCTTTAACAAAATAAATCTGCTTTCCAGCCTAGAAATAGACAAAAGGGGAGGCAAAGCTGCCAAGAGCCATATTGCTTTTCACAGTTAAAGAAACTCCCCGTGTGTTATGTCTCCCTACATGACATGGCAAATTCAAAAGCATGTTGATATAAGACTTTGCAAACAGACTAAACATTACTTAAAGAATCTTTACAAAACTTCTCTCAAAAATAAACAGAAAATTGGGAGATAAAAATACTAATGCTTCCTTTAAGAAAGAAACTTGAGAATGGCCAAGAGAAGAACTGATTAATGTTAGACTCTTAAGTGGCACGGGGGACTACCCAAATTAAAGCTACAGCAGGACAGAGCTGCACAAAGCCTGGACAATGCACAAGGACTTTCTACATACACTCTCCTCTTCCAGCTGACCTGAGCGGGTTTTACACTGTGCTTCTGTCTTCCTCCAACCTGCAGCTTCTCTTCCCCATGTGAGTTACTACTTGCCTGCAAGTGACTTGCAGAGCCCACATGTAGATCCAGGCTAAGGTGGGTGCACCCCAAGGGTCAGCACTGAAAATGGCGTGTTCAGCCTGCAACACTCTGCAGTCTGAAACCATAACCAGTTCATGCTTCTGTTTAAACATATGCCCTATGATGAAGTCCACAAAGCTGCAATCAAGAATATTGCTTACACAGTAGTTCGACAAGCAGCTAGGCCAGAGCAAGCCACCACTGCTTCCCAAACTGTAAATCATCGAGTAACTCCTAAGGTCATTTTTCCTCTTAAAATCTCAGCAATAAAATTGAGGCTTTTGCCCTGGGCCACTGTGATCAGCTACCAAGCTATCCCTTCCTCATTATGTTAGTCAGAGTGAGGGATGTGCCTGGCATTTACCACAAGGAAAAATCATCATGATCTCTAGTCTGAGAGCCCAGAAGTACACACAGAAAGAACAGAAAGCCAAGGAAAGAGGAGCTGTTCTTGGGAGAGCAGTGCCTTTTTAGGGTGAATAGCAGATTTTGTTTCATACATCTTTGTTTTACCTTAGTGCTTAACAGCTGGAATAAGGGAACTGCAGAGCACAAATTAGTGATAAATGGTTAACAAAAAAAAAAAACCAAACCAAAACAAAAACCTGCCAAGAAGCGTCATCCAGCAGCATCTCCCTGGTGTTGTCAGTTACTGAGCCTTTAATTTCAGTAGAAAATCTAACTGAAAAGCTGTTTGGCATTCTCAAGCAGTTTTTCTTTTTGTTTTGTTTTGTTTTGTTTTAAAGAGACAGAAAATTGAAAGAAAGCACCACATTTCCAGCAAATCACTATTTCAGGCACCTGGAAAGAGAATAAAACTCAAAAGAAGAGTATTAGCAGATTTTTGCTGCACTTGATGCTTATGCTTCAGGTATGGTGTTTAACTGTCAGAGGAGAAAAAAAAGTCTATAATCTGGGCATGCTAATTTCACTGTCTGTGACCTATTTTAGAAATAAATGTTTGAAGATCCATTTCCTTTAAAAGATATAGAAGAACATGGAAATGAACACTCAACATTCAAGGCCCTGCATCATGGGAGCCCAAGGTAACATACTG
This sequence comes from Erpornis zantholeuca, assembly GCA_013400515.1. Taxonomy (NCBI): domain Eukaryota; kingdom Metazoa; phylum Chordata; class Aves; order Passeriformes; family Timaliidae; genus Erpornis; species Erpornis zantholeuca. The sequence continues at coordinate 49,077 of VZTN01013632.1, read as the reverse complement.
CTGTAGACCACAAAGCAAGTAAGATGGAAAACATATTAAAGAATGTGAAATATATTTCATATTTCTTAAGCCTATTTTCTAACGCTCTGGAAAAGCTGGAGATGCTTCAAACAGGAATAATCTGCAACACCATAGCAGGCCTTTACCAAGCTTGGAGATTTGGAAGAACTTCTGAGGAACCAGCCAGAAGTGGAGAATAAGCTCACAGTGGCTGGCCAAGAGCCTCAAGAAGTGGAGGTTTGTGAGCTGAACTTCTTGGCATTTGATTTAACAGATAGAGGTGAGACCATGAACTCCAGCTCCTTTGGCAAGCAGTGCCCCAAGAAGGCTTTCTGAGCTAGGCTAACTGTACTACTGTTTGACCATGGCCCAGGGGGAACCATCTCCTGGCAAATGCATCAGGAGAAACCCACCCTGGCAAACGCACCAGCAGGATATTTTTCTGGTAGTGGAACGAATTAAAGCTGGTGCTGAATTTAGGAGCTCTTGCCTGAAGTTACACTCCTGCATGATCTCCTCTAAGGACAGCCATGAATGACAGTGAAAACACCTCACCACCAGAAGGACACCATCACAGGGTGTGAAGCTTTGCAAGTCTGGTGTCCAGTGGCAGATTCCAGGCTGCAGTTTCAATTTGAGTGACTGTCTTAGATTCAGAGTCTGACAAGGTGGTCGGGCTAGACAGAAATATCCTAGGTGTGAGCATAAGGCGTGGAAATACAGACTAGTCTTACAACACCTTCTGCCCCCAGGCAAGGGGCCAACTCAGAGGGACAGAAAAATGCATTTCTCCCTGATGTGTTTCAGTCATTCACTGCTCTTCCCCTTTGTTACTAAAATTTATGAAGTTATGAGAGTGATTTTTTTATTTATTTATTAACTGGATAGAAAGAGTTCGTTGTTGATTTAAATTGTGAAGAGTGGGAGCACTGTATTTATGAAGCAAAGCACTCTTCAGCATTAGAAAACAGGCAGACTGGGTTATTCTTCTTAAGGATTAGCAGCAACTTTCACAAGCAGAGAGATACAAGAGAACTGACACACCCCTTCTCCTCTCCCAATGAAAGGCTGAACAGAAAGTGCCCTCCAATTTGCCCTCCTTCAGCAGGATTCCCATGGTTGCAATATGCACTTCAGAAGCATGGCTCTCCACAGGGGACCCAGGGAAATGAGAGAAAACAACAGCATTGCAAGAAGTTGCCAAAAGGCTGCAGCTGTATTTAGAAACAGTAAAGTAAGCCTTTTCTTCTGCTGTACAATCAGAAATGTACAGATGATGTGGATTTCAAAGAACAAAATCCAGCTACTTTTGCACTGAGTTATACTGCTCTTATGATTCCCTATTGATCTCAGCCAAAGAGGGTTTTAAAAGTATGAATGTCAAAATGTCAACCACACTGCTTCTTTCCACCTAAGTTGTAGCTCTTGTTTACATAAGCAATATGCAGCCAAGGGTTTCAAAGGCCTGTCAGAGCAACTGAATGGAGCATGAATCATTGTGCTGGGCACTGCTCTAAATGCTGCTTCTTCCTTCCTCCTCATTCTCCAAGGTCAGATAAATGGTACCAGGAACTGCATCTGAAGCTCTTCCCTGCATGATAAAAGACAGGAATCTTTCTGTGAAAGCTTTGCATAACTGTAGCATAAATAAGCTGAAACCAGAAAACACACCTTAGAGCTAACCATAGATACACATCTGCTTCTTATCAAGTGTCTTTTTCTCCCCCCCATCTTTTAACTTTTTTGGGTGTTTGAATCCGTGTAAATTTTTACCATCAGGAGGTAGGAAATAATGTTTACATAATCTAAGGCAAACACCTTTCATAGAAGACTGTGAAAACTTCCACAGTACTTTCCATTTACTAATTAGTGCCAAGCATTGCATCATGCACTATGCAGCCTACTCTCCAATAAGCAAATTCCATCCGTCAGTCTCTACATGGACATTTCTCCAATGCATCTCTTTCCGGACAATGAAATAAAAGAAGGCTTCTGCCCTTCTTCAAAGCAGTCAGTTCTTTAGAGCTTGCAGAACTATACATCTGCAGTGGCAGCACTCTCAAAAGGAACAAGACAATACCAAATGGCATCTGAAACTGTAAACCTAATTCTCTTTCAAGATATTACTGCATCTAGTCTGCAGACAGCATGCAGCTGTGGTGTACAAATATTTTTCACACTTCTCAGAGACTCATATACAAGAAGCATCAGGCTGTAACATCCCTCAAATGTAAAAATGCAGAAGCCCTGGTGAGCTCACAAACTACCACGAAGCTGCGAACTACCATTTGCAAGCTGCAAATTTAAACAGGAGTACAGAGATTTTAATCACGTGAGGTGGAAAGCAGCAAACGTAACCTGAAGGACAGACAGAGATGCAACTCCGAGCACAGTGTTCAGTCACTCAGAATGCAAGAGAGATCTGACAGTTGAAGGTAGAGCACTTTACAGTTTCACAGAAAAAAAAACCACGAGGTGTGATGGCTGGAAGATGCTGCTAGAAAAACTGGCCTCAAAATATAAAATATTTTCCTAGGAGTGATGATAAATATTGGAATATTTTCAGGAGAAATCATGTGCTGCCACTTGAAAACACATGAGAGTACAGGGGTCTTTCATTTAGCTTCTGTGAGACCCATTATAGGTCACAACAGATGATTGCAGAGCTCCCCTCTGGCCTCACTCTCCATGAATCTGCAAATTTTACAGCTTCATCCTGTGGGGCCAAGGCATTTTGGCTCCAAACCAGCAAGGCACTTATGCACACGCTGAAATGAAAGCTGGCTTTCCTCGCTGGAGCAGGGCCAGTGCAATCAGCCTCTTGCAGGACAAGCCCAACCATCTTTAGCCATCTCAGCATTTGACCACTTTGGGGTTTCTCTGCCACAGGAGCAATCAGAAGCTTACAAGAGCAGGGTTTGGAAATCTTAAACGTCCAAAGCAGAGAGATACTTTTAACTCTTGCTTATCTTGCATCTATTTTGCTGGGGTAAAAGGGGGTGAAAATGCTGGTGTAGAGTGTATTATTATGGTTGCACTTGGAAATAATTTATTTGAGATCAGGGGAGACAAATCTAGGCAAGGTACTCCAGGAAGATGAGCAAATGAAACACAATGCCTTTCTCCCAAGAGAAACTAGATGTAATTACCCACTTGAAAAAAATTGATCAAATCAATACCTCGTGGCTAGAAATACATGTATGCTGGAAGAACCTAACTTGAACCACTCTGAGTAGTAGCCTGGAAAGGATGTGAGGCATTAGGAAGGTTCAAACATATATGCATACACACACAAAAACTCACAGGTATGATAGAAATATGCTGAAGAGTCATTAAAAAAAATTAACTGCAATACAGAAAAAGGAACCTGTAAAAAAACTTAAGTTCAGAAAACAGGGTGGGAGATGAGGTTTTTATGAATTAGAGGCCAGTTTGGAAACATATAATCCAAACTCCATCTGGCCTAATTGGGTATTATTTAATGAAGTTATGATATTAAATGATTGAATTAAATTAATGAAAAACTTTTACCTTTCCTTCTCAGCATGGAATTCTTTAAAGCTGTCTTTTACTCTCAGGTTGCAATAGATATCTAATTTCTGGTGGTCCAGACCTCTTGCCAAGAATTTCTTTCATGTATCCATAACATTTTCCTATCTTTTTTCTTCCCCTAGTACTTTACATAATTAAAAAGTATATTCTGATTGTTCACGTATTTTGTTTTTTTTTTTTTTTCCTGGTTTGGGGTTTTTTTCCCCTTTTATTTTTTTTTTAAAGCAAGCTGATAACTGGTAGGTTATTAGGAGTTTGCTTTAGCTATGCAAGAAATGTTTTGCTTTTGATGAAATACAATGAGATATATCATGTATTTTCTAGAAAGGACAAAATTATGGCCTAGGAAATTCTGAGCTAAGCACATTTCCAAGATTTTGGAGTTGATTTAAGATGATAGAAGAGAAAATAGATCTATCTGAACTTATTTTTAAAAAGGGAAAGAAAGAAAATGTGTTTTAATTCACCTTTTAATACTTAGAACAGCATATGTGTGAAGGAACTCTGCTTTATCCATTTAAGTGGAAGAAACAGAAGTGAGATGGAAATACACCCAGCCTTTAACACCAAGTCAGACAGAAAGACTTGAGAATGAGGGGGAAATGAACACATTTAGATTTTTGTCTATTTTTTCCCCAACATCAGAAAAAAATCTGGCTAGAAGCTATTTCCAGTATTCATTCAGAACAGCTTATATTTATCTCCTTCATCCTGTCTGCAAAGGAACTGTTGCCAAAACACTGATTAATTTACAAACCTGTCAGATTTGGTCTCCTGAGGTGGTGACAGAGTTGTCCCGTAACGAGTAGTGGGTGTTGTAGGGGCACTCACACCAGCGTAAGGTCGTGGAGAAGAGTAGGAACTGCTGCCATAGCTATTGTATCTGAAGAAATGGGAAGTAGGAGAAAGGGAGAGACAGGAAGAATTTGTCAGCAAACAGGCATGCAACAGTAAATCCTCTTGTTTACGGGGTGGTAGTGATCCCATACCCCAGCACTTCTCAAACATTCACCTTCTGAAAATGTTGCTCTACTTCCAAATATGTACTCTTAATATCAACCATGGCATGAACATACATGATGAAAACAGTGAGCTATTAGTAAGGAAAATAATGAGAGATTTGAATGGACCTCCCAAGTGACAACACAGAACAGGAATACTTGAATTACTGCTCAGTCACTCACAATTATTAGCTGTTTTGGGAGCTGATATCCAGCCATCAGCAAAGGGATCAAACCAGCCCAAGACAGCAATATTTATCTAGTAAATTTAAGGAAAATGGCAATGCTCCTGAGACATGATCTGAACATCAACATCCATGACTTGCAAATGCTCACATTTTAAATGGAAAGCAACCACCTTTTTTTCAATTAAAGCTGGCAGTATTTTCTTTCCCCTCCCCCAACATAAGGAATAGCTTATGTGCCGTTTCTTACAACGTCTGTAAAAAATCATCACCATGGTTAAAAAGACATGTCTCCGGAAGCACGGCTTTAGAAATTTTTATCAGCCCTTCTCTCCATTAAAAAACTCCATAAACTCGCTTCACGTCAATGTGAGCTTGCTGATCAAAGAGAAATTGTTTCCAGGACTCCTGGAACGGCCACCTCCCCAGAGTCCCTTCTATCAGTGTTTTCATCCTGGCTCCTGTACTGAATAGAAAAGGCAGTTGTGTTGCTTTGCTGTGCCTTTTAACCATAGTACTTAAACAGCATGTCAAGGAAAGATTCCTGATTTGGGAAAATGTTAATATTTCTCTCTCTATTATTGTTCACAGACAATGTGATTTTCCCACATGGAAAGCATATGGTGCTCTGAAATCAGTACTCTGCAAGGCCAACTCATCCAAATGACAAAACTCATTTCAGGAAATAGAGCAACATTATTTTCCTTATTATAATTCATAAGATATAATATATCCTCCTTCACCATATCTCTTCTCTGCTGCTTCTTCCCTCAAACACAGCAGCACTCAGTAATTTCACTCAGCAATTTTATTTGAAAAGACTGGTTGGTTTCCTTCAGCTCCATTTAGCACACTCATCTAGTCATGCAAAATTTCATTCTAAGTTTCAAGCTTCATTCCCTAGGGTTAAACAGCATTGCTGCCTGCCAAAGTCCACGTTAAAATCAGAATAGATTTCAGCTAGGTGCTTTTACAATGGAAGGGATCGTGCTTTAGAGAACATGTTCCCTTGGACAACAATTCCAGGTTTATGCTTTAGAAAACACCCCTCTTCCCTCATCTATTTTTGAGGCACCATACTGACTGCCCAGCAACAGGCGAATAATTTTGGAAGAAAATTCTAACATGCATGTTTCTGAGCTACAAAAGGAATTTTGCAGGAAATAATTGCTGCAAAATAGGCTTTCTTGCTCTAGAAGCAAACTAACTAGAAACTAGTTAGACAGAAGTCCACTGGAGGCTGTGTAACTGGACAGTGTGGAGCTTTCCTGGTAGTACAGATCTAGCTTGGTTCTCCTCTCCAACAGGCTTAGCCCAGAAAATGTTCTGACCCTGCCTATACTGAGTGAGCGATGAGGAAACTCCATTGTCCTGATAAGAACTCAGAGCTCATCTGATATGTTCCTGACACAGAAACCTCCATTGCCATTTCGATCAACTGCAAGGAGACCTTCTGATCAACCATTACATGTGCTTTTCTTCTCCTCTGCCCCATGAAAAAGCTGACATAGCACAGAACCCCTTTTCAGACCAAGGAATTTCAATTAGTCCAAAGACAACCCTCATGAAAATGGAGGGAATTCACCTCCTATGGACTCAGACCTACAGCTATTAAAAAAATCAAATTCAGAGGGACTGGTCTGGACACAACATTCCTATATATCAAATTTAGAGGAACACTGAGATGCTGGAACAGGAGCAAGGCAAGACAAGAACACCAGGGTAAGTCTGTATCCTGTACACAGATTTATATTTCTAACCTTCCTCTGGTACTGGCTATTGCTTCCATTTTCCCTTCTTGTCTTACATACGAGTGTAGATGCAATAGTCTTATCCAGGAACATCCACCCTCAAGACATTTGCTTCTTTTATAGGCACATTACTGACTAAATTGTGCAAGCTTTGCCCTCCTTTTCCTCCAAATAAACCCCGAAGAATCTCCACCCCCACACCACACTCTTGAAACTGTGTAGTAACTAGAATCAGAAAAGATGGTCAGAGGAAAAGAAAAATCACTGCAGAAATACTAAATATTGAAGGAACAGGAGGTATTTAGGAATCTACTCTCTAAAGTATAACAGCAGCAGCAATGGGAGACTAATAAATGGGTGTGAGAGGTCTAAGGGGAAAAAATGCACCTAATGTAAATTTAGAGGAATTCCAGTGTTCAAGTTGCAGGTAAAGGAAAAATATGTGAAATAAGTCACTTGTCAGCAACTACTTGGATTTACAGGCTTTTCAGCAAAATGAAAAAGGGACAAAATACACCCACCTATTAGGAGAGAAAGATTGAAAATTAAAAGGATCAAAGGAATCAAAACATTTGTTCACATGCAGAAATTCAGAAGGACTGCTGGAGGGAGAAAGAAATAAATATGCATACAATATAAATGCACATTTTCAGCACCTAATTCAAAGAACACTGACAACTGTGAGAGACAGCAAAAAATCCTCAACCTCTTTTCAAGGTGATTCTCTATCATTGTTTTTGTGCTACTTACTGTCAGTCTCTTTTACTTGAAAACAGACAGAGATAAAACATTTTTTTTTAAATTTTAAGTGAGTGGGATGGGGAAATTAAAGTTAAAAACTAACCGAAATGCATGAGGAACAAGTGAACTCAACAGATATTGTGGAGATAAAACTCTATTCTGAGTGCTATGTTATCTATACAGATGTCTTATTACAAGCATGAGTTAAAATTGCACATGAGACGGACATGCACTGTAATCGAATAACAAATTTAGGATTTGGCAGTTTAGCCTTTGGACTTTACCCCTGAATTTCAAGTGCTGATCTGACCTCTCTTGGTTTTATAGCAGAAGAGCTCCATTAATTTCATGAAATCATGTCTGCAAATTATATTGTAAATGAGAGCAAAATGGTGCTCCTTTCTGTGATCTCCCAAATCATGGGTTATTTATCCACTGCTCTATAGAGGAGGCTGGGATACTTATGAACTACAGACCTGGAAGAGCAGTAAGATCAAATGAAGTCAACAAAGGCAAGGGGAAAATATCAAATCAAAATACAGGCTTACAGGGCTAAAAGTAGTACTGGAAATACTGTTCTGGAAATCCTATAACACATAGAGTAGCATTATTACCACTGTAAAATTCTTGAAAGGTGTTATTCATTTCTCTAAAAATTAATGTCAGCTATATAAAATCTACCTGTTTTCCCTCATCATTTCTGCTTCCTTCTCTTTCACAGATGCTGGAGACTCTTCAAAGTCATATGAGAAGAGGTGAAAAGGAGTATGTGGTACATAAGGTAATTTCTCCACTGTTGGAGATGCCTTTGGAGTAATGGATGCTGAGGAATTATGGGGAGAGCTCAGCAATGCTGTTGCAGGTGAAGATGGTGATGAAAGGACAGAATTATGATGAGACACAGATGAATCAGGCACAGAAGAGGAGTTGCTAGAAAAGCTCTTCGCTCTAGAGCAGGCGAGAGGCCTCTCAGCTGGAGAAATGGCACTGGAGACAGCTGAAGAGTCAGAACACTGTGAAAAGTTTTCCTTCACAGCCTCATGCACATCTGGAACCTCACTGCAGGAGGAAAAAATCATTAGAAAGGGAAGAGGAGAGAAAAATGGGACAAAGGGAGATAATAGATAGTAACACTTGCAGGGGAAAAAACCCCAAGTAGAGTCAGACAAACAAAAACTTCCAAAATTTAGACAATCATCACATCTTTTTAAATTAAGAGAACTCATATCTTTATATCCCAATGGGATTCATCTGGGGTTGGTAATACTGGTGAAAGGAAGCAACTCATTCTAAAGGAAAAGAGGGGATTTAACATAAAGAACTAATTTACATGAACCTTTTCACAACTATTTTCAGAACAATTTTCGTGTATTTAAAGTTAGGTTGTAAACATCATCAGAGCAGTATAAAGCAGACTCAGCACATTGGAAAACGTTCCATGAAGCACAGATGCTTCAAGATACAGTCTGCAGGACTGCTTCTCCAAGTCCAGATATCTGACTCTCCTCCCTGGGAATCTGATCTTTTTACTAAAAATGTTCATCCAACGAAGATGAAAATTAAAAAGGACTCAATTAGCACTGTTCTGTCCAAATTCAGGTTCAGAATAATCTCAAAAGAAACACCTAACCAGACATTTGTCTAGGTATAAAGGCACCGATTTCTGGTTTCTCTGAGTGTCAGCATTCCATGCTGGTGTTATACAGAGACTTGCAGAGTTTGCATCAAAGGAAACAGAGAACACATCTGCTTTGCTCTAGTGAAGGCAGATGTTGGTGAGTGACAGAAGGCACAAGGCAGGTGAAAAGCCATGGGATGTGCACTCCAAGGTGTCTGTTTTCACTAGCAACTTCAGCATAAACACTGTGCCTGGGCTTTGGGCTGGATCCCTTGGCACGTGGCTGATTTCGTTCTCCCAAGACCACTTCTGCAATCCCCCAAGAGGCGTGGAAGGCACAGCCCTTATCCGAGGACTGCGGGCTTGGCACAGCATACGCAACAAAAACACAACACATGTCAGATATGCTGGGATCCTATGAAGTTAATCATCAGGTGTATACCAGGTAATTATTTTCACAAGGGAAAATCTGGAAACCTTCATCTATTGCACCTGCTGTGCTTGACAGGAGACACTGAAGCCAGGCCAGTCCTACCTGACAGCATCTAACACCAACAGCCAGATCATTTTTGTTACACTACAGTGACCATAAAAGAAGGTACTTAAGAAAGTCATGGGAATATCACCCAGTTTTCTTAAAATTATTATTATCATAGAAGACCAATGACCTACAAACACATCATGCTCTTCACATGGATCTTACTCATTTTTTTTAGCAGTATTTTAGTATATTCATGAGATTTACCAATAACTTGTGTCTTAGCTTTGAATTTTAAGAACCAGATTTGAGGAAATCATCACTTAATTTTGAAATTTCAGGCAACCATTGGCAAGATTTGCAGACTGGAAGATAATAATAACAAGTACAGTATTTTCTTTGGAACTCACAAATTAAACAGTTTCCTTTCTTCCTTCTGTGCTGTACAGTGTCTGCATGAATGTGGTTTATGTAAAAAAAAAAAAAAAAAGAAAAAAGCCAATCTCATTTGCTGAGTTGCAAAGCCAAATAATTTAATCTAAATCAAATGGCCATCTGGAACAAAGAATGTATTTTCTTCCTTCCAATTTATTATGATCATGCCAAACACATATATATCTCAGAAATAAGTGGAAAATTTTACACAAGAGTATTGATAGGTGATTTGCTGATATCTATATATATACAGATGGGCAGGCATTTATAAAATTATAAGTATATATATACACATATATATCAGTTTTGCCTCGAACTAGTTCTTTGCTATTAAAACACGAATAAAACTTAAAAGAAACCATAGGCAGCATCCAAAAAATGCCAGTTTAATGCATAGCAACAGGTATTCCAAATAAGGTTGTATTATGAAGATAGGGGTGAAAACCTAAGAAACCAAGCAACATCCTCAGCTAAGCTTTGTTGTGTTTCATCATCATCTTAACTAAGAAGTTAAACCAAACCATGCTTAGAAGTTAGCTTGAAGTTAGAAGAAAAGCTTTCCACTAAAGCTTTTAAGATTTGTGAGCATTACACAAAGGAAGTGAGTGCAGACAGTTTGTAGTGCACTGAACCTATATAATTAAACATGTTTCCATTAGTACTGCCACCCACCAGCCCCTCCCCAAAGTTTTTAAATGCAAAAAAGTCCTTGGGGGATGGCTTTAACAGGTGATCAAGGAATGTGAGTGAAAAGGTGGATGCTGCTGCACACTGTGCTGGTGAGTTCACGCCGGAGCCTGAGGAGAAGGTGGAGGGACAATGCTGAATCCTGGTACCTGGCTTTGACCTGCCTATTGGCCTCTTCCTCCCCCTCATCCTCAGTATTGGGCTCTGTGACTGGCTGTTCTTCTTCCTCCTCTTCACACTCGTCCTCTCTGAGGTCAGACCAAGGAAAAAGGCATGCAGTGGGATGGAAAGAAAGAAGGTGGAAGAGAAAAAACATGAGTCCCCAGAAAAATAAATGCAATGAAGTTAGAAATAGAAGGAAAAGACTGATGAAGAGAGAGTTATGGCCGTCCTATGTTAGACAAAAGCCACCTAAAACTTCCTGCTAAGTATGTGCTTGCAGAAGGGTAGCTACCAAAACAAAACTGTTGTCCTCTCCCCTATTTACATTTTTACAATTAATTTTTAACATTCAAAGCTGCCACTACTTTACCTTGAGCTTGGCTTTCCATTTGCGGCTGCCCTACCTGCAGAGGCATTAATGGAAAACATTCATGACAATACCAAGGTTCAACTCATTAGTCATTAAGTTGTGTCTTTTTGGCTTAAAGGACAGTACACGCCGTGCTGGCATGGGACAGCTGGCACTGGACATCACACGCTTTCTAAATTAACCCAAATAAAACATTCCTGCTAAGTAACCAATAGCTCAACTGGAAAACAGAACACGGTGAGCCATTGAGCTAGAAATAACAGAGAGACCAAATCAGTTCAGGACTGTTTGCAAATAGCAATATTTAAGTTATCAGATGCCAGTACATGTATTATTTCAGTAGAGTCATTAGTACAGTCAGAGCAGGCTTCAGTTCAACAGTAATTCTGGCAGAAGAGAAGTGTAAGTCATGCATAAAGCCTCCATAACCTACAAACCACTCAAGTAAAATAGGAAAACTATATGAAACATAATGAAAAAGGCTACACTGTCTGCTGCCTGTTCCTCCTATCTGTGCTTTTCACCTCCCCAAACTAACAGACTCACGGAAGTTGTATTTGCAGTTGATAAAGTTCTCCACTTGATTTAATGATATATATACCATTAGGTTATGCTCCATGCAAAAAGGAAAACATACAATCAGTAATGAAGTTTGTAAGACACTCATATTCCTTGCATTTTCCTGAAACCTTGTTTTCTTTCCTCTAATTCTGAAGGGATGCTCTGTGCATTTTTTTCTATTTAGAATTAGTTTCCATGTTATAAGAATAATGAATATTTACAGTGTGAGATCATGAACTCATTGAGTGCAATGCAAAGGGTCAATCCAAAATTTGTTTCATTTATATGGAGTTAGTTACAGAATAACCAGGAAAATGGCAGGGCCTGGAACTTTTCCAGTACTTTGGCAAACATTTACAAAGTAAACACTTTCAGCCATTCCTAAAGTGGCTTAGTGACATAATCATCTCAGTTGTCACCTCTTCATCTCCGTGTCCTCTCCACAAATATATAACTCTCTTACACAGACACCTCTCAACTTTCACACATTTACTCATTTACTGGAAAAAAGAGAAGAAAGAGTTGACCAGGAAGCTTTCATATAATCTCCTTACTAGCTCAAGACTAGCTTTGCTATTATCTCCTGTGAAGGGAAACTTCTGTATCTGCTAGTCCTACAGCACTCACATTTGGGAAATTACCCATGAAGCTCTGTGGGATCCTGGTTCTCTGATTAGAGCACAATGCATCAGAAATGCTGGCAGCACAGCTATTGCTTATATGAACAAGGGTGTCCCCATTATTGCTGTGTTCAAAGCTCCCACCAGGATTCCACATCGGTGATGTCAAAAATTTCTCCTCTCCTCAATTGTCTCAAAATGACAAAAATCCTAAGTGAAATACTCATCTGATATGGTGGACCTCATAAATTAGAAAAAGTTCTTTGAGAATGTATTCCTCCTTATGAGGGCATGGCTAAAACAACAGGAGTTTACACAGCACGGAGAAAGAAGCTGAAAAAAAAGATTAGAGATTCCAAAGGAATCATTCTTCTGTCAGGCCAGTGACTTCTTCCTCAAGGGTCCTTGAGTTCTAGGTCGAAACCTTAGAAGAAGCTTGGATTGGAAAGCTTTCTTCCTTTGCTAATATTAGGTGTAGGAGGGCAGCAACTACATGGCAGGTGGTTGGAAAAGGCAGAGGAAGGATCTGGCTGTGTGGCCTGGTAGCAGAGGGGACTGGTGGCACAGAGGCAGGCATGCTCTCCTGTCTGAGGGAGCCAATGCGGTCAAGGGAAACTTGCACAAAGGAAGTAAGTGTGTGCATAGGGGAGAGGCTCAACATTTTGAATGTCCCCTTTCAACTAAACTTGCAGTTTTAGAGCCCTTGAGTTTCCTCAGCAGGGGGCTCAGATACAGATCAGTGGAGAGGGGTAAGCTGACAGACAGGACTGATGTGTGCTCTTCTTGGAACCAAAGCAACAGTGGCAGTCATTTCAGTCTTGTTAGAGTGATGCCAGAATGATTTTTTGCTTTTTCTTTTATACCCCTCTTATATACTCTTTTATATAGTTTTCTGCATTCTTAGTGCTTTTAGCCTACATACTTGTAACTTTCCAAGTCTGATAACTCAGCTGAGACCCACTGTACTGTGAAACCAGGAGAACGAACAGTCTGAGAGCCCCAGACACCAAGGTCCTCTCCAGAACACATTTTTGTAAACTAAAATAGGCCCATCCAGGGGGAAGGTTCCTCAGAACAAGGGATTCACTCAAGCCTCTCATGGGGGATCTTTGATAAATATGTTAATTTTGCAAGGCCTATAATTGTGTATATTTTGGTGTGAAGGGTGGCACATGCATTTTTGGGGCATTCCACCTGGATGAAGTGCTGTATGCCAGGATCCTGAAATAAATACCGAAGTAAAAACTCATTTTCCCCATAAACTGTGTTTTGGTTTTAATTTTAAGACCAGGGAAAGGCATCAAGAGGACAGATATTCTGTCCATAAAAAAAGGTAGCACCTGCTAATTAAATCTTTCCTAAGAGGTAGAAAAGGAAAATTTCTGTGTGAATATTTATTAAAATGGGAAAACACTAACTAGTGTCAGATGCACAAACACAACAGCAGACAGAATTGTGATTTCATCTGAACTGTTCAGAGTTATGTGTTCATTTTTGTGTGCAGTGGAGAAGGGATGATGTGGAAAAACTCATTGTTTCTCTCACAATGCAAATTTGTGAGATATGCAGATGCAAATTTGGAGTCAATGCAATAGTAGAATTAAATTAAGAAAAAGGACTCATAGAGAGGTTTCCAATTAAATGAGGTTGCAAAGCCAGCATGTTTTTCAGTAGCACAGAGGAATCTATCCCATTTAACAAAGGGCAAATATTTATCAAGTGGCAGGGAGGAAGGCCTTCAGCATCAGCTGAAGGATCAGATATATTCAGCTAACCTTAAGGCTATTCCTTGGTTACTTCAGTTCCATGATAACAGTGTCAGACTAGAAATATTTAAACAAAAGCTTTATAGCACTGAAAACAAATTTCAAAACAATCACTTTATTTTCATATTTAAAATGGACTACTGCTACAGGCTAACACCCCCACTAAACAAATAAACAAAACCCAAACCCCCCCAAAATCTTTATAAAGTGTATCATCAGTCATCACAACTAACAAACATCTTTTAGAGCACAGGTTTTGCCCAGTTGTTTCAACTAAAATTTGACACAGAACTATTTATAGCCCCTTAAAATAACATGCATGTTAAAAAGGATTAAGAAAGTGCAGTTTATGGAGCAAGAACCACTAGGGCAGCAAAACAAGATCTAGACAAAGGGTTTAGAATTAAAGGATTAACTTTTCTCCTTTTTACAATAAATAAATTAAAAAAAAAATAAAAAGAGTGCCTGTTGAACTCACCCTGCTGAGACTATATAGCTATTCAAAGCTGCAAAGAGAAAAGCACTAATAAATACAGACTGATGAAGAGAATTTATAATAAAGGGACTCTTCTACAAGTTTATCTAAAGGCAGGGGCAGAGTCCTTGAGGTGCCAGGCACTGCACCCCACACACACTTAACCTAGTCACAGTTGGATGATTTTAAAACTAAGACACCACTCTGAAGACAACGGCTCTTAGTCCACAAGAGCTCAAAGCACCAAAACTTTCTCTCTGTCCCACTGGACCCTAGAGCTGAGCAATGTATACAAGGTTCTGTGTAGTCTCTGTCTTCTCCAGACTCTCCCCATCCTCTTTGTCTGCACAGTTTTGATGAAGGCAGCTTGAAAGAACTTAAATTTCTTTGTTCTTGCCTGTAGCCCAGAAATAAAGTTTCTCACTCCCTGCCTCCAAAAAAATCCCAAAGGTAGAGCTAAAAGAAAAATCAAAGGCTGTGCTGAAGGAACAAAAAAAATCCCCCAACAAACAAATAACCCCAACCAAACCAAACAAAAACTCACACCAACAAAATAAGCATGAGCACAGAAACACATTCTGCTTTCCTTGGTATCAAAGGAAATTTTGAAAAGGTAAGATAAGCATCAAATCATTTTATTTCAGGATGAATTTAACCAGTAATGAACCAGAATATAGAACAATAGAAACAATTATGATCTTGCCATTATTAGGCTACCAAGGCTTTAGTCTGCACATACAATGCACATGAAAGTTAACTCATGAGATCTGGTAGATGATCTTTAGGTCCCTTCCAACCCAAACCATTCTATCATTTTATGACCAGGACTACAAGCCACATTCAGTGAAATAAGACATCCATTAGCCATTTCAAAATATTATTTTATATTAAATACTACAGCTGATCTCACAAATTTTCCTTTTAAGGTTGTGTTCCAACCTCCCTCCTGCAAACCTCTGACCTGTTTTACCTCTTGCACAGCTGCATCTCTGAACTCCAAGTGACCAAAGAGAAAATGAAACATGTTCCATCCAGGAAAGATATTTGTAAGTCACAGTGGATGTAATTTTATTTTCTCTTGCCATTGCTTGCCATTTTCTTCAATTTATGAGTTTGATTCCACTTGCATAGCTTAGATAGCAATATTGATAGCCAAATTCCTAAATCCTTGTAAAATAAACAAACGCCTTGATACACTTCTTGTTGCTTCTTCCTTTCTTCTATCCTAGCTGCCAAAACAGATTCAACTAGTCCTTTATGTGAAAGCTAAAAGTGGTAATAATTTAAATTCAACATTTATAAGTCTGTATAAAGATATGGCAATACACTTTCCTCCTCCATTAAAAATAAAACTAAACAAACCATCTATTAACCCCACTGTCCATTTCCATTCCACTGTGTTTGGTGCAACTATGTGAAGATGAAAATACATGAAATTATATGGATAACAATGTACTTACAAAATGTACTTACAAAGCCTCAAAATCTGACCTTCTGCACATAGTAAAACTAAGGTGAATAATTACAAAGGTCAAAAGGAAAATGATCCTGGTATTTCTACCCTAAGTAAAGAAAACTGTTCAGACAAAAAATTGAGGAAATTACAAATAATGTGAAGTACATGCACTCACTATGCCTTCATATCTGTTCTTTATCTTTAGGTTCCTGTTGCTTTGTTATCCCTAAAATAGGATCACTAACAGCTTTTCACAACTAAACCTAGGCAATGCCATCACACTTGTTTAATTGCTGCAGTTGGTTTATATAGGACACATCAAAGCAGAGCAAGACAGGAGAGCATTTCTTAAGATACTGGCAAGGCTTTGCAAAGACTTCAAGAGTCACAACTCTCTGATCATTGAACAGAATTGCTGTTTTTACATTTCTAAGAGCAGAGAGGGAAAGAAACAGAATAATGACACAGACTTTTGGAGCAATATATACTGAAATATATACAGAAGGAGAGAAGAAATGTTATTTTCAGAGCTTGGAAGTGCATACTGGTTAACACTTGAGGGTCACTGTTATTGACCCTTACTTCAAAGGGAAATGGCATCCTGCCAAACTGCAGTGTTTTTTTCCCCCCACATCTCCTCCCATCTGTAAAAAACCTTTCCTGTCCTTAGAGGATCATGTTTACAAACACTGGGAATACACTGGAGAGGTGAAATCTCTAAGGCATGTATACTCCAGTGCATGAGACACTACCATATCAATCCAGAGAAAAGCATTCACACTCTGGTTTGCATTGCATTTTCTCAGGTAGTTCATGAAAGTTAAACACATAGTGGAAAAAAACAAAGTAAAATAATTAGGCAAAGTTATGCTGTGATTTCATTTGCCATGCAGCTATAATCTACTTAAACTTTGGTGCTTTCTTCACTCCTGCTGAAGTTCAAATAGGAAAATCTCCCACTGCCTTTACTGCAAAGTGCAGTGCTGTCAATTGGACTCTCTATGTATACCAAGAATAAAACATTTCTTTTCATCAAGACCTGCAGTCAGCAAAGAATATCCCTACTAGAAAACCTGACACATCTACAGAGATATTTTAATTAATATAAAAAGGGCTGATATTAACTTGAAACAGTAATAGGTCCTGGATCTGTGATACTCATCATGCTGTACATTTTCAATTTTTTGTGTTATTATTACTTAGGCATTAGTTGGTCAATCCCTGTCTATACATCAATGCAGTCTTTTTTTATGGTATGGCTTCTAAAGAAAATTTTTCTTAACCCATCTCATGTCTCTTCCTCTACTAAATTCCTTACAGGGCCTTCCAAGATATTCTTACAAAGAGTATGATTACAAATTTCACAATTTTAGGGTTCTCCTTTCGAATCTGATTGACTTCATGCTTCAAATTCTACCTGCATAGGAGAAATAAACATGTTCTCCTGCTCCAAAACTAAAATAGCAGGTCAGATTTTGAATTGTTGTCAAAGACTAATAACGATCTGATGCTATGAACAGACACTGCCTTGGCTACCTTATCAAGCCACTTAACTTCAGCGATTTCCAAAACCTCTTCTTTTTTATATCTCATTTCCACTTTAATCCATACCAACCAAATTGTGAAAAGAGTTGATATCTCTCTCACAAATGATCATATGCCATTCAGCATCAAAGCACACCCTAGGTGGCTCAGCTCACATGTACGTGTGTGTGTCTGTGTGTATATACATGTATTAAAGAGATTAACATCCACAGATACATACCTGCATGTTTATCCTGGAGATATTCTCTTAGTCTAATTTCATGCCTCAGTTGTTTTAAATACCCAAAACTAGGAACCAGAGGTAAACATCAAGAGAAAAATCCCCAACATGTGGCTTTTTCTATTACAGAAATAAAAGAGGAATTAACTTCTTCTCTCATCTGGGCCTTTAGTAATCCATATCACAGCCTAGGTCTTACATCAATTGATGGTGTTGAGTCTCCCCACTTTGCTGGTTCATACCTATCATACCACTCATCATATTTGACACAGACAGAAACTCTAAGAGATGTGCAACAAACCATCCTAAATAAAATAAAAAAAAACCCACTCACCACTGTATCTTTGATCTATAGCCATTAAGTATTTATACAATCAAATCTTTTCTTATAGTGTTGTGGAAAGTCACCAGATCTTGAAACATCATGACAAAACCTAAAAGTTTTCCATAGTAAATTCTAGAGAAAAATAAAAGATTAGTTACGGTTTGGGATGTCTGAAAACATGGAAAATCATGATATTAAAAAAAGAAGCCTCAGCTGTATCTTGGACAAACCATCCCTGCAGTCCTGGCTCTACATGAAGCAATTTGAACAATCAGTAAATGGGGCCTAATAAGCAAACTAAGGTCAGTGATGTTGGTTAGAAACTTTACAGGAATCTGAAGTTGAGCAGAAAAAATGCTTAGCATCAGAGGCTCAGCTGTATTCATTGTTTTCTGGTAAAACCAAAATAGTGTCATGATCTCTGCCTGCATCTTGGCAATCCTCAAAAATCACAAACATGCATTTTCTAACAAAGAGATCCTTATGACTTCTCAGTACAGCTTTCCTTTATTTAGACAACTATTTCCCAGTTTTTTTCTAGGACCATAAAGGGTGTGAAAGACCTTGAGCCCAGTGTGCACCGTGCAATGGAGCTGTGTCCAGCTAGCCTAGGAATTTGTGGGAAACCCTGTGCTACTTTTTGCTCAGAGGAAGAGTCCTAACAGGCTTCCAGGCAGGACCCTAATAAATGCAAAGTCCATAGATATATAATTCCCTGTTTGCTTCTCTCTTGTTTTTACTTTATCAGTATAGCTCTCTTGAAGGCCAGCTTTCTTCAGATTGAAAAATCTGGATCCTCAGGTGGACCTAAACAGTTGTTCTTCCTCATGTCTTTTAAGCTTCATGCCCTAAAAAAAGCTAGCTTGCTAAAGCCAGCTTTGGTCACTGGCTCAGAATGCAGGTTCCACTCTGGTAAGTTCTTAAGATGGCAGTCAGTTCTCTCACTTGTTAGGTGTCAAACACAGGAATACTGACAAGAAACTTCGAACCATGGCCAGGTCATCTCTAGATGAACATACTTAGTGCTATAAGATGGATCTTAGCAATTCTTCGGTGATTTTTGATGACATAGAACTAATCAAAGCTATGGAAATAAAAAGCAGAGAGTCTAGAAAAGAGAGGAAAATACCTAATCCCAGCCATTCACAACTTCAGTCTTTGACTGTAACTAGGTCCAGAGATGGAGGTGTTTGCCTGAATGCTGGTAAGAGCTGTCAGTGTAAATCTCCCAGAAGCTCTCTTCAATATGTTTGCTAAAGTCTAGCTGACACAGCTCTGATGGGACACCCTGGGTGAGGGATGAGTGTCATCTCTGTGCAGTACTGAAGAAAGGGACATGTACAGCAAAATGTGAAACATTTATCTGGAAAACTGGGAGAAGCACTTGTTTCTGATTTGTATGAATAGAACTCAGAGAAGCTGTCCAGTGCTCAAGACAGCACTGAGAACTTCTGAATGACCTGCCTTTTGCTCTCTCCAAGCCAGTCAGGATGAGACTGAAAGACAGACAGATATTTGCCATTTAATGCTTATTTAGCCAGAAATCGCTGGATACAAAACAATATAAATCTAGTGCAAATTCCATGCCACTCCTTACATTTTTCCCTGACTATCCATTGTGTTCCTGGAAAAAGCTAGCTTTACTTTTAAAAGAAAAAAACCAACCAAACAACACAACCCATGGAAGAATGTGTTTAAAAGCCTACTGCATAAGAAACAGCATGCTAGACCACAGACTGAGAGCACTCTGTTCAGACCAGGGCAGAAAACCCTAGGAGGCACCTCCAGCACAGCATTTGAAACATCATGTTAACAGGACTGAAGTTCCTGCCAGGCTTATGGGTGCTCTATGCCATCATGGTAACAGAAAGAAATTTTAGCAAATCAGACCTGCTGCTGGGTCAGGACAGGCATCTTAAAGTATGCTGCAGTAGGTACAGACCTTTAAATCAACCTTCAGCCTTTCTCAGATAGTAGCTGTTATCAACTTATTTATTTACTAACAGGCACATCAGGCTGGGCTTAACTCTCCATGAAAACAATTTTAACACAAAGCAGATTTGAATCCTTATTTGTTTTGAACCACAGGCAAAAGAGCAATACATTTAGTTTGGAAAAAGGCTGCCAAGTGGATGAGAAAGGCCTGCAAGTTTTGCTTTTGGTCGCCCTTAGCATTTATGGTCAACTTTTCCCAGCTCAAAGTCTGCTCTCAATTAGCCTGGCGTAGATCAGAGCAACTCCATTGCCTTCAGACAACTTTTCTGGATATAGAGCATTGTGAGACAGAGCAGAATTTGGCCAATATTGTCCTTTTTTTTGTTGTTGTTTTACCGGCACGATGGATTATTCTCTTTTTGGAAGACTTATTGGTTGACACAGAGCAGATGACTGTGGACAACCTGTTTGATGTGGTAAACAAAAGCAAAGTGATTGCCAAAACAGCTGATGAGCTAGAAAGAAAAGAAACATGAACATTGTGGGAAGGAGAGTGATGGGAAAGAACTTGAACCTTCTACTGATTTTGGTACAGAAGTCCAAAAATAACCTAGAATATTGCCCAAAATAAAATCTAGTACAGTGTAAGAGAGTGACTTCAATTTCTAACCATGTCCATCAGAAGCAATTTTGCTGGATCTAATCCACTGTAAAACCAGACATAAGACATCTGCAGCCACACACAAAGCTTAGAACTTCCAGCAGGAACAACACAGTAAGATTATCATTAGTATTGTCATAGTTCCTATTGGGAAAGAAAGTGTAGTGAAGGAATAAAGACTAAAATCCATTTTGTAGACTATTTTTTGGAAAATATAGCACTGCTTAAACTTACTTTCAAATTTTTTTCCATTCTTAAGAGGGACCAGGGTTATGAACCCTGGAGACAATTCTTTCATGGCTGAAAAGAAGTCACTTTCAGTTGACAGAGTAATAAGTAATTTTTATCCTTTTGTGTAGATTCCCCTCTACAACATTAACAATGGAAGCAGCAGGGTCATAACGGGCATTTCTTTTGACAAAATCAGGTGATGCCTGCATCATATTTTAACATATGATTTTAAAATTTCAATACAAATTGCAGCAAGATCTAAACTTACAATGCCCTATTCAAGTCCTTTAAACCAAAAAATATCTTGCATTGAAGACCATGTGCTCAAATTTGAAAATTTGGCTCCAAAAAACTGCTTTCCATTTAAATTTAATTCAAATTCTATAAATGTGTAAAAACCTTATAGCACTCATTCAACTTCACTATTTTTCTGCCTAAACATTAAGGAATAGAAGCCTTTTTTTTTTTTTTTTTGTTGGTCTCAGTTTAGCTATCAGGTATAGAGATACTGTTGCACACATCTGGACTGTTTCACTGGAAGTTGAGACTTGCTGGAATACGATAAAGCAGAAAGGCTGTTTATCCTCTTCCTACCACAACTACAGATTTGGGCAGATAATGAAACTAAGAATGTGAAGGACAAAATCTGCTTATCTGAAATGCTTGTTTACCAGAAACACTTTACCAGAAAATTGGGAGTTATAGAAGATCCAACAGTTGACTAACTTCTTTTTATGGCAACTTAAAAAATTTCACTGAGCATAGAACTTGCATCTTCAGATCCTGAACATATTTTGTAGTCTGTAATGTCCAATGGGAAAAAAATCTTGTTTTCCAGCTACAAGTAATAGTCCCTGTCTTTAGCTGCTAAGAGGACTGGAGAATGGGGGTAGGGGCTGAGGTTGGATTTTTATTTAACTATTATGTAAAATAAGTAACAGAGTTACACACATGCATAATTGAATGCCTCTTTCCTTACAGAGCCAGGTGAGCAAGTTGGACATTCCAAATGGAATTGAAGAGAACTTAATTATTTTCCTATAGAAGATAACTGCAACATGAAATTCAATTTGATTGTTTAGACAAAGACTTCTTTCTTGTTGTATTTAAACTGAAGTTATGCATTAAAATATGTCACTGCCAGAGAGTGTGTGGAGCAGAACTGGATAATTTTTTTATTTAAAAAAGTAGCATGATTATTAAAAATTTGTTATTATGTTGGTGAAAAATTATTTCAAAGAGCTTCTGAAACTAATCTGTTTTGTTTTTATTCCCAGTATTCTATCCCTACTAAAAGTTAGCTCAAACGCAAATTTATTAGAAGTTACTGAAGACTGAAAAATAAAGCTAGCAAGCAAACAGTAATAGTGAGAACATATATTGGTAGAAGTTGTTGTCCTGGATGGCTTCTATTTGTTTAATTAATTAGCAGTAAGAGAAGCAACAATTTCTGTAGAGTTGAAGCATCTCCTCATTTCCAACCCAAATTCATCAGCTTAACAAAAAAACCCAGTCACTGGTATCTGCTCCACATCCATGGATACAGATTCCCAGTCACACTGTTAAGTTCTGAAGCAGGGCCCAAGGTCATGCACAAGGCATCCCATGCAGAGCAGCTGAAGCCCCCAGCTGTACTCACGCTGAAGATGCTTTAAACTCATCCTCAAATGCACTGTCATCCTTGTTATCAGCCTGTAAGACCGTGGGGCTCTCAGCTGTCAGCCCACTAAAGACAGGCCACAGAAGGGGATGGAAAACAAGTATGAATGTATTGTTGAATGCAACAAAGAAAAAAAAAAAGAAAAGAAAGTGCTATTGTGTGGCATACAATGTGCTATTACTGTTTCAGTTATCTGGAGTGGTATATTTTCATATTGCCAGAATCCATTAAACATTAGCCAACCCAGCTCTCTCTTTGCAAGAAGGACTGCTTTACATGTAACACAGGATTTTAAGGCTCTAGGTTTACATTCTGGGCTAACCAACAGAAACCTTCAATGAACTTCCCAAATGTTATAATTAACACAAGATATGCTCTTGTACTGACCACCCTTCAGTTTTTCAAACTGCATCTTCAGCAGTGAGATGACAGTGTCCAGCTTTTGCTGTCTGCAGCTTATGTATCTCCACCTGAGCTAGTCAGCAGGATTCCCCTTTAGAGCCGACAAACAGCCACTCTCAGAGCGTCATTCATCCTGATTGAAATTTCAGGCCTGCAGAACACATCAGGTAACTGAAGGCCCAGCAGTGCTTGCTGCACTCCACTGACCTCAAAGAGACGAGAGCTGATCAGACATCTAACTTTGGTGAAATTAATTCCAGCCCTCCTGTGCAGCAGTCAGACATGCTGAGGATCTGCAGCTCCTGTTCTCCTCAGCACACATAGCCTAAGCCAACCATCATAGGACTGGCAAAGACACCATCTTCCACTGACTCCACTGTTGGAGACTGCTGCTCAGCTACCCATTATTGCCTCTCTTTTGCTAATTATAAAACATTTGATATATTCCCAGTACGTTGTAGCCTCAAAGGCAAATATTTATGCTGGAATGAAAAGGAGGGAAAAAAAAACCTAACGAACTGTAACATATACAGGACAAATAGCTCTGAATTAATGTTACCATGCTCTTGTTACAATGTTCTGTTATGTGGACAGAGTGAACATAAAATCTGTCAATGGATGAAATTAAGCTGGGTTAGTTCCCATACCAAATGCTCTACCGCATGTGGTTTAGGTCCATTTACTTAGGGTGGACGGTTTCAGAGACCTTAGCTATGTAGGTAAGTCACTTACAAATCCATTTCTTTTTGGTGCTGGTGTTTTACCTCTGAAGATGCTTTTGTTTTTTCAGTTTTATTTCAATGAAAAGAGGAAAATAAAGAAAAGGCTGTTATATTAATAAAGTGCAATGAGCAGAAAGTAACGGGAGAAGAAAGGAGTGTCCCTCAGCTCCTGCCCTTACCTCTCACTGAGCTCTTCCACGCGCTGCCCATGGCTCAGCACAAAGCTGGATGGCCCGCAGGGGCTGGCGGGGGCCGATAAAGTGCTCTTGATGTTCTGTGCTGAGTGCCTGCGGCTCCGCCGGCGCTCCAGCCCCCTGCGCTCCCCAGCACCGAGGCTGGCCCTCCTCCGATCCTTGCGCCCGCTGGGAGGGGGCTCAGCACTCTCATCTCCATCTTCGTGCCTCAGTGTCACCTGAGAAAGAAAGGAAGAAGGCTGAGGCTGCTGAAACAGTCGCTTCAGCTACCGCAGGTGTTCATGCCTAGGCTTAAAAATTTCCTGGTCTTCAACATGGTTAACTCCGATTAGCATCACTGTTTCTACAGTTATCCCTAAAAATCGCTGTCTATCCATTAGTGCAGTGTGGCAATAATGGAATTATATAATGATGCCTTACATACAACACTGTAACAACACATTTATGTATCTCCTAATGTCTTTATTTTCTTTTTTATGTGGGACTGAATTTCCAAGGAAAGTCTCGAGCAGTCTCTGAACAACCAGTTGTCTTTATTTCATTCCAGAATACTTAGGTGAAGACTTGGCTTTAGTGAAGTCAACAGAAAAAAAATCCATGCATTGACTGATTAAACATTTCCTCATGTTCAGACATGAGGCTTGTAGTGATTAAGTGGAAGTTACATCTAGAGCGTGTTGGAAATAGCAGAGGACTAAAGCATGGATGCAATGCCAAGTATCTTGAACTGCTGCATGCTCTTGATGTGCCAATGTGAAATACCTCTAACAGAAACAAAGTGTTACCTTATGGTACATGAGGAGAGATATCCCTGACAGAAACAACACAGTGACCAGTGGATCTCATCTGAAATGCAGCCTAACATTTAAATAATCATTATATGAGGAAGATCCACTCAAACAGGCAGAGGCACAGAAAAGTTAATGTGTGTGATCAGAATACCTATCTTCTTGTTCCTATTAGTCTTGTTACTCTGGTAATTCTTACCAGAAGTGATGTAAAAAAACCAAAGAGGGAAGGGAGATATCTCTGCTTAGGGTGTAAATCTGTTTCTGTGAGGAAAAGAGATATTTCAGGTAAAAACAAGATTGGCAGAAAAAAGGAAGAACTTGCATAGACATGTTTAAATTTAGTTTGGTCATCAAAAAAAGCTGCTACCCAACTAAGTCAACTGTCAAATCTGCAATTAAGTCTTTCAGTAGGTGCAGCATTAACAAAAAAAAAAAATCCCTGCTTTTAAATTTAATCACCATATTTTAAAAAGGGCTTTATAAGCTGATGCCTCCGATGATAGAAAAAGAAAGAAGAATATTGAGCCCTCTCGTTCTCTTGTTCCTATTCTGGTTCTTCCTGAAAATTGCTGCATATAAAGCTTAACTGTGGTACAGTTAGTGAAGTGGGATGGGTGTAGAGTTGATGGAGAAAATGGAGAAGCAAATCTATCGTATCCTTCACTGGACTTAGGCAGAGATGAAGTAATTTAATTTTGTCACATCAGAACACTTATTCATATTTACATTACAACTTCAGCCTAAACCTCCTAGCTCCAACACTTCCCAAAGTCTGAAAAGAGGCTAATTATTAAGAAACTGGATATCCTACCCTTATATATATAAATGCTTCGGAAGTAGTTATTGTATACCTAGGTGGTAAATGTGGAGTCACCCATTACTCCATTGCT
Organism: Erpornis zantholeuca; assembly: GCA_013400515.1. Lineage (NCBI taxonomy): Eukaryota > Metazoa > Chordata > Aves > Passeriformes > Timaliidae > Erpornis > Erpornis zantholeuca. The sequence continues at coordinate 23,643 of VZTN01013632.1, read as the reverse complement.
GCAAACTGCATAGGATCTGGTCCAGTGTAAACTCATAAACACGAACTTGCTGGATATTCAGTTGCAGAACAAGTGGTATTTGTGAGGTTGAGCTCAGCGGAACCTTTTTCACAAGCTGAATACTTTTGCATGTGGAAAGAACTTCTACTTGCTTCACAATGTGTAACTAGCAGTTGCAGAAAGGAGGCTAGTAAATGTGCTGGTTTGCCTTGGACTATGCCCCAGCTTTAATATGAAATGCCTTTGATAAAATGCAGCTATGTACTGTAGCAGGTCACATATACAAATGTGTATAATTCTTCCAGCAACCAGATGTTTTTCTTTTAAAATAGAAGAGATAACTGAATTTCACCTAGGTTACATTCCCCCCCTTCTCTCAGCTTTGAAGTTTGCACAAGTGGTAAGATGCATAAAACAGGGCATGTTATGTTACCTCATAAATGTTAAATTGCTCAACTAAGTCCAAGTCTGTTCCTTTCTTGTTCAAGTGTCTCTGTGAAATAGCTTCAATGCCTAGCTCTTCCAGACAGTCCACCACATCGTAGAAAGAGTCTTGATCTGGCAATCCTGACAGCGTCTAAGAATCAAAGGAAAAACTTTTAAATCTGTTTGTTTTGAAAAGAATTAAACAAAGGATTTTAAAAGCGGGTGGCAAGTGGTGCTATATATGATTTCAATCAAGTAAAACCCATGATGTGGGATTAGAGACACTGATAGAAAATAAAAAACAAGTGGCACAGCTTTTAACAAACAACTCTGCACTGTGTAGAAAAAATGAATAACTGGTAAAACAAATCAATGTTGTTATTTCATACAAAAAATTATGGAAAATGTATCTCTATAAAATACACAGTTGGATTCATTCTGGCTTCATTCCAGTACAGACTTAAAGAACAGAGAATGTTAAACCAAAAAACACTGGGATAAAAGCAAAGAGGGAGAATAAAAACCTGTTTAGCTAGAAAGAATAAAGCTCAGTTCCTACTGATTCCTGTAAGTTTAGCCTTAAGAAGAAAAAGTCCAATGAACAGATGTGTGATGTCAGGATAGTATGAAATATCCTGCACCATTTGACTACTGCTCTGCTCATCTGCAGCAGCAGTCATCTTCCCGAGCACAAATTGATTTGTATTACAGAGATAGTGAATCCTCTCCTCCCTTTCAACTTAAAAAGTCTTATTAAAGGTACACTGACTCCTTAACTCCTATTCCAGCTTGCTATAAACTTCTAGTCAGTTTGTGCTCCTTATGCAGGATGCAGAAAAACTAGTTTAATCCTGCTGATGAGCAGAAACTACTGAACACACTGTGCAACCTACTTGCAGAGCAACACATACCTCACCACAGGGACCAGTCTATGCAGAGCTGTTTCTGCAAAATAACTGAGAGCACAGGCTGGAAGCAACACAGTTTTTCTGTATTAGCTCACCAGAAACGTTTACTCTGAAGTAGTTTCCTCTCTCCCATTCAATTAGCTAAGTAATTTATCTATATTCCCAGTAGAGGAGAGAAAGAGAAAGGGAAAGAGATGCAAAATCCAGGCTCTCTCCTCAGAGAGTTACATCTTGTCATGCCCATCTGGGATGGGATGAACTGCCCCCTGTGAATGCTGTTTTTCTGGAGCCCATCTTCTCCAAAGTGGATCTGAGCAGCAGAATGCAGGTAAGAGCAGCCACTCTGGGCTGCCTCCCTACACCAAGAAGCTTTACATTCTGAAAAATGGGTCTGGAATACATGACTAATGAGAGAGAAACAGGCAGCTGACATAGCTGTCTTGTTAAAGCACCTCTTTCCTGTGATGTGAGGCACTGAAATATGTGCATCAACAAGGTACTTTTTAATTTAATTTTTTTTCTAACTAAACACTACACAGCAACATTTTCTTCTTCAGTCATCACAGGACTATTAACTGGTGAAATCCACCACAACAGTAATTCTTAGCTCAAACATCAATTAAATGTTAAGGTTATATGTTCAGGCTTTAATTAAGAATTTGTCTCTTTCCAGGACAGTATTTAAACCTCTGTTTAGAACCCACTGAAGTCTATGAAACTAAAACACTCTGAACAGTGCTAATAAATGCGAATAAATACCACATTTATTTTATTCCTTCCTAAACTGACACCTAGCATTGAGTAAAAATCTGAGGATTCAGCAAATGAAGTTATCACACAGCACATTCAATGGAGCTTTAACTTGGATGTTTAACTTGGAAATATTATAATAGAAAAGTGTTCAACTATGAGGCTTTCAGTTTTGAAAGCCGTAGCTGGTATTGTAACCTGAGTGCCTTCATGCACAATAAGATGTGATGTTTTATCTGCAAAAGGGTGGAGGAACTGTCAGATCTTCTGGGCATTTACTTCTAAAAATAACAGGAAATCATCTTCATGTTGATATGCAGATCACCCACCTTCAAGTACAGCTTTTTTAAAATCCAAGGTAAGGCAAGCTGTAGACTGGAAAAACAGCAGCATAAGGTAGTATTTACAGGCAATTGCTTTTGTCAGCAGCCTTTTACTGGTTATTATAATTTTAAAACACAGCAACGTAAATCCAATTTTCACTGCATGTTGTTGACCACAACTGGGCAACTGAACTCCCAAATATAGAAGTAAAATGTTTTTCCTTTGCACCCTCTGTCATAAACTCACAGATCCACTTTCAGCATATCCACCTTATCCACTAAAGCATATCCAAAGGAAGATAACAAAGGTTATACTGGAACTATACATAACCAGAAGAATCTGCACTGGGATCTCTCATGCAAGAAATTGATTAATGCCAAAATCCTCACAAATTAAGAGAGGGCTAATAAAATATTAGCATAAGTAAATTGGTTAAGCATCAACAAAAGAGAGGGAGAGGATAAAAGGACCGGAGCAATTCTTATGTCTGGGCAGATGCATTTTCTGCTCTGGAGAAGGAAGGAAAAGATTCTGTAAATGGAAACCCAGAGAAAAGAGTGCAAGCATGCTTCCTTAAGACAAATCCTTCATGAGGACTCTGCCTGCACTGAAATTTTTGACATTTCCTTGCCTAAAGAAGCTGAAACCATCTGAGCCTTCTTTGTATTCTCTGTGGGGGGAAGAATTACAACTGTTACATGCTACTTACTGTTTTCTCTATAATCATGAAAAATATCCCATTAAAAACATCATAAAGTTGCCCATAAGCCAGATCATAATTATAAGTGTGGATTTGTGGGCTTCCTCTCTTCCTTGATCTTCATAACTGCCTTGCCTCTGACTATGAGATGCTTTTTGTTTTTATGTGTTTTTAAAGAACTACCTCCTCCTAAAAATAGCTTTAAATGTATTGAAAAACTCAGACTAAAGGAATCAACTACAGGATAATGAAAGAGTCCACAGGGAACAAAATCTTCGAAGAAACCAGCAAGGTAAGCTGGTCTTTTAAACTCGAGGAACCTTTCAACAATGGAAACAGCTCCAAGGGTCACTCTAAGCATAAATACAGTAGAATCAGTAATGCCACCAGGAGTGGTTAGTCATTCTCAGGCATATTTACTGGGAAATATCTGCCATTAAGAAATAATTTTATAAAAAAAAAAAACAAAACCAAAAACAAGAACAAAAAAGCATCCATTCATGTAGGCAAGAGCCCAATAAGCTGGTAACCTCCATGAACTAAGTCAGGTTCTTCAAGTGAAAATAATGAGCAATAATATTTCCTAATACTCTGCCCTATTAAGTATAACCATAAACCATACAGCTATTTTATTTGCCAGGAGTATGCTGGCTTTCTGTGCTCTTTAAAAAAATGAATCTTTAATTTAGTACCTCCCCCCTACGATTTGTCTGACTAGATGCTGATTTTTAAGGAATTTACACTAATAAATTTCTAATTTTAAAGGACTTTCCATTTTTTCCCTCCCAATAGCATAAGTCAATATTTCAGAAAACATTTGACTTTACTGAAAAAACATGACTTGTAAATCCCTTCACCAGAAAACATAAGGAAGTAAGGAAAAATGTAACCATACTTTTTAAGCAGAAGCACTCTTACTAGCACTCAGACCTGTTAAACTCACCATATTTGGTTTGCAGAAAAAAAAAATAAAAAATTGAACTGTCTGAACTAGAAAATTGTGCAAAACGCAAGCATTTGTGAGCATGTGATCTTTTCACCAGCCCTCGCTTTCCTTCTACCCTGGGATAATCTTTGAGTTAGCTTTGTTGCATTTTCCTTTAGCACTGCATTGTCAGTGCTGGGAGAGGAGCCATGTCAGACCACAATTCCACACAACATCTACCAAAATAACAATTCTACTCCCAGCCACTGCCTCTGGGTGGCTGCAGCACAAGTAACAGGTAGCTGTCGATTACAGCTAGTCCTGCAAGTTCTCCATGACAGGTCTTCTCCATCACATACTCTCAATAGGGAAGTTCTTTATACAATTGAAAACACTAACATTATCTGCACCAGTCATGCTAACAACGTAAACAAACCTTGTTAACCAAGGTCATTGCATAAACCAGTAGTTCCGTATCAACCCCATCCTTCTCTTCCAGTATCTCCATGATGTTGGACCATGGCTTGGCTCCTAGAGGAAAAGCAGAAACTATTGGTTACGGTGATCAAAATGGAAAGCTACAGCAACAACACTCACCCAAGGAGTACCACAAGTTGGAATACATGGCCAGGTGAAAGTTCAAGCAGAAAGATCCAGCTTTGTCTGCAGTCTCTCCTGCTCCCTGAGAGTGAAAACTACAGTCCTGCCTATTGCAGGGATATAAAGTATGACAGGTGGACTCTCCGAAGGCACCAACTTCTCTCCCTCAATGACGAAGGAAGCTTTGTTAGCACAGTGTGACTGACACCCAAATTCTAAGAAACAGGTGACAGGAATTTTAGTCAGCCTATCACAGGTTCACACAGGCTGTGATAAATCTTCAGAGAGATCTACATGCTGTGCTTTCAGTGTGCCTGCTGCTCCCATTTCTGGTTCTCCTATTGCTGAGTTGTGCTGCATTAAGGTAAGTCAGGTTAACAAAACATTGTGGCAGAGAAACAGTTTTCTCAAATTACAGGCTATGTGTCTTGGATAAAAGAAATGATCAATGAGGGGAAAAGATTTTTGCTGTAGATCTTTTTCAAATTATTTTAATAGGAAACCTACCTACGGAACTTTCAGATATGATTCTCTAATTTTCCACTAAGAAAGGTCAAAATTTGTGCTTTTAGTTATTTGCTTGATTTGCATGATGATTTGAATTTGCGTATTTCTCTGATACCAAAACCCTAATGGTTTAGTGAATTATTGTGTTAAAAGCATCAGGGAAGCAACACGCCACCCAGACTCAGACTCCTGTGGAAGGTGCCTTGTAACACCATCCTATTTCACTTGACTGAATGGCAAGATGGTTGCATTTACCAAATTTTATCTAGGAGAACTGAAATAAATAATGAAAGACTGCAATTCAGTGTTTTGTTTGGCGTAAAGTTAAAGGTGAGGAGGACTAAGCAGAGAGCAAACCTTAGCCTAGAGATATACTCAATTCAACTACACAAACATAATTGTGACAATCTTTCAGTTTCAGAGGGAAACATGCAGAATATTCCAACAGTCCACATCCCCTGAACACTACACAGATGATGAGACTTGGAGTATAATCAGGCAGCAAAATACAAATGTGCCATCATAACCACCTGTTGCTGACTGATCAGTTGCCCCAAGGTCTAAACTCTGCATTACCCTACAACAGCTCTTGTTTATTAAAGATGATATAATACATGTATCCTGCTAAGCAGACATCAAATCTGTGCTAACCAAAGATCTGCATTTTCAAGGCAATGTGGAAAAACTTAAGTGAATGTGCAGACAGTAGTATTTCTCCTTTTTTTTCCCCCCTCAGACAGTCTCTGATCTTTACTACTGAATCAGGACTTTTTCATCTTAAGCAAAATCAAAGGAGTACAGAGATTCACTCTCAGCTCTCCAGATGTATTTATATGCATTACTAATTAAATGCTAATTCAAATACATGACTGTAATGAAATACACTAGACACCTCTTTACCAGATTCTCTATATTGTCAGACATTTTGTGAAGTATATGTTCAAAAATCATGTAGAACAAATTCACTCAGCTTGCAAATGATATATGATCAGAAGGAATGATATTGCCACTACAAAAATGTTTTCCTTTGGTTTCCAGTGAAAAAATGAAAAATGGAAGGAAATAGGAAAGAGAAACAAAATGGGGAAACCATGCAAGCCTGACTTACAACAATGTCATTTAGAAAAACAGTGAGCTGATATCAATATAAAAAAAAAAAAATTAATCCACTGCATTATTCAGTGAGAGTCCTTTTTTTTGCAGGCAGGTTCTATTCTTATTGGAACAATCGTGGTTTGTTTTTTAGGCAGCATCCATGTGGTTTGTTTATTTTCACTGAATATCTCAATACTTCTTCATTATCATAAAAGAATATTTTCATGGTCACCTTGCTGTTTTCCTGCAATGATGATATATAATTTTTTTCTAACAATGCTGTTATTTTATTTCAGTATACAGTTTTTAAAAAAAATTCTTGATCAGGCACACTTACTAGTAAGGAAGCCCTTTTAATAGCTCATCTATCTTTCAAAGGCTTTCTTTACACTGCTGCTACTAAACTTCCAAAACCTAGGCCTAAATTCCAAATTCTTCATCTATTCCCTAACTACAGTCAAGAGGAGGCAGTACTACCAATGAATTTGACAGAGCTACTCCAGTTTGTACCAGGTTAAACCTTTATTTCAAATGCTTTTCCCCCCATTAGGATCACAATCTGAACAGCTAAGAAATGACCACGGAAATAGCTATAAAGCCATATTTTACCCACCCGGGATAAGGCAGTTCTGCTGTGGAAGTTGCACCATGAACTTACTGCTTTACTGTCCTTGGGTTATATTCCTTTCATATATATATAATGAGAACCTATAGTTTCCAAGCTATGATCCATACAGCATGGGACACATGCAGATCCAGCTCAGCTCCCGCTCTCGCAGCTCCCCCTTCCAGAGCCTGTGCAGTCCAGTATGCTTAAAGTGAGAAGAGACCCATTCAGATTGTGATCATGAGGAAAATAGCATTTGAAAAGAAAGGTTTCATCTAGCACATATTGGAGTAGCTCTGCCAAAGTCACTGATAGTACTGCCTCCTCTTGTTCTTGGTTAGGGAGTAGGTGAATTTCCTCCTTCACCAGATCCTGATGTAGAAAAATGATGATGTAGGAGAATGATGATGTAGCCTCCCAGTGATTCTTCTGGGAGCAGACAGGGATGTTTCCATAAGGTTATGACTTTTATGCAGGACTTGTGGCAAAATCGATGGGAGTGATGAAACAGGCTCATCGAAGTGAAACAGCAGAGATCGAGTTCTGTGTGTTCTCCTGCCTTCTAATGGGTAAAATGAGAACTGCTTCACTGCCCTTTAGAGCCTCGTCACTGGGAAGAGTTCTTCATTGCAGCTAATCTGACAGGAAGGCTGGAGCCTCAAATCTGATGCTACTTGTAGTGTTACAAGTAGCCATTCATGGTGCACAGACAAAGAACAATGAGGTTGCAACAATTAAACCAATATCAATACAGTCTATTTTCTGAATATCACTGCCCATTGTTTTAAGTTCCATTCCGTTCTCCGTTTCCTCTTTAAGCATTTTTAGGTATATCTTAATGCTGTTGTTCATGTCATACACAAAATCTTGACATCACAACTACAAAGGACCTGCACAGTTTGTATAAAGCATGAAGTATTTTGGACAAGGGCAGAACCTTGCGTGAGAACTGCCACCAACTTAGAGAGTGCCTGTCTCCAGCAGCTATAGGATGGAAAGGTAGTAATACTTGTGGAAAGACCTCGACATCTTGTACTCCTGGCTATTTGTATGTGAATGAACTTTTATCTCTCCATTGTACCTACAGTATGTGCAATAATTTAGTGGAATGTAACTATGAATGAAATGGCAGGAAAAGCAGAGAATTTATAGTGAAGGCCATTTGGCTTTAATCTCTGTCCTACAATATGCTCGTGATAAAGAAGCCCTAGACAGCAGAGTGCAATGCCAGCTCCACTTTCCAGAGCCTGTGCAGTCTGGTATGCTTAAACTGAGAAGAGACCAAATTCCTCTGTGGTTCTGAAACAAGAAAGTGTGGGAGAAGGGCGGAGCTAAATGGAAGTGCAAGTAGAAGCTAATTCCAACATGATGAGGGTCCTGCAGTTATTCACTTATGGTCTGCTTGTACCTCAGAGTAAAGCCAGTGCTTCCATGGATCTCTGTACTTCAGCTTGCATATGGATGTATTCACACATAGAAACCACAGATGGGATTGCTTTGAAACCAGGCTGAGTTAATATGAGGTTCTATAAGTTAATCATGTGTGGTACACATGTTGAAGAATTATGTGATATCTCATCACCTTGTATGTACATGAAGCATTGAACTTTTATCAAAGCAGTGCTGAACTTAATTACATATCTGCAAGATTTGTGACAATGGGTCAAAAAAAGGCATATTGTTTTTTTCTGGTTTTCTGTTTTGTTTCGTCAGTCATTAAAGGCAGGTACTTCTCATTTATAAGCCACTAATTGAAAATTATAAATTAAAACATAGCACATCTACAGCTAAAAGTTAAGGACTTTGACACTGTCTTCCCACAGCATTCTTCTAGAGAAAGTGACTGCTCATGGCTTGGGTGGGGGCACTGTTCACTGGGTAGAAAATTGACTGGATGGTTGGCCTAGAGGATGGTAGTGCCTGGAGTTAAGTTCAGCTGGCAGATGATCACTCACAGGCTTCCCCAGGGCTCAGTGTTGGGGCCACTCCTGTTTAATATCATTATCAACAATCTGGATGGGGGGATTGAAGGCACCCTCAGTCAGTTCACAGGTGACACCAAATTAGATGGGAGTGTTGATCTGCTGGAGGGCAGGAAATCTCTACAGAGGGATCTGGACAGGCTGGATCAATGGGATGAGGCCAATGGTATGAGGATCAGCAAGGTCCTGGTACTTGGATCACAACAACCCCATGCAGTGCTACAGGCTGGGGGCAGAGTGGCTGCAAAGCTGCCTGGCAGAAAAGGACCTGGGGGTACTGGTGGCTGAACACGAGCCAACGTGTGCCAGGTGGCCAAGAAGGCTGATGGCATCCTGGCCTGTATCAGCAATAGTGTGGCCAGGAGGACCAGGGGAGTTATCGTCCCTTTGTACTCAGCACTGGAGAGGCCTCATCTTGAATCCTCTGTTTGGTTTTGGGCTCCTCACTACAAGATGGATATTGAGGTGCTGGAGTGAGTCCAGAGAAGGGCAATGAAGCTGGTGAAGATTCTGGAACACAAGGCTTATGAAGAGCAGCTGAGGGAGCTGGGGGTGTTTAGTCTGGAGAAAAGGAGGCACAGGGAGGACCTTATTTCTCTCTACAACTCCTGAAAGGAGGCTGTAGCCAGGTGGGGGTTGGCCTCTTCTCCCAGTTAACAAGCGACAGGATGAGAGAAAATAACCCCTAGTTGCATCAAGGGAGGTTTAGACTGGATATTAGGAAGAATTTTTTCACCAAAAGTGTTGTCAGGCATTGGCACAGGCTGCCCAGGGAAGTGGTGGAGTCACCATTTCCAGAGGTACTTAAAAGATGTGTAGATGTAGCACTGAGGGACATGGCTTAGTGATGAACTTAGCAGCGCTGTGTTAATGGTTTGACCCAATGGTCTTAAAAGTCCTTTCCAACCAAAATGACTCTGTGACTGTATTGCATTTATGACCTAAAAAGGGAATTAAATATAAAACCAGAAAAAAAAAAAAAGTCTTAGGTAGCTAAGTACAACTGCTTAATGAAAATAATTTTAAAAAAGAGGAAGAAGGAAAAACTGGGTATTTGGGCTGAGGTATTTGCGAGAGTTCATGAAATAATCCACCAAAGCACAGGTATGGAATTCCTGTAAAACCTCTTGTTATGGTCTGAACATATGCTCATCTAACTACATGCATCAGTTTTTTCAAGTCTTATGTTGTTACTTAAGTTGTTTTATTACTTTGGGGCATAGAAATGGTTGCCTAAGGCTGTTCTACAGATAAAGAAGAGAATACTTTGTTTAGGGTCCTCCTTTCTCCTTTTTCTTTAATGAGTTTACTACCATGTTAGTAGATATATGGTAGTTTGAATATATTGAGAATACCAGTGAGTTCAGAAAGCTGATGAAATACTAAGAATGACTGAAAAAATGAGTCACAGTGCTCACAAGTACATGCATATTGTAATTATATTTATGCTTATGGCATTGTAAAGTTTACTGGTTTTAATTCAAAACAGAAAGCCAACCTGCAGAATTCACTGTTTTGAACTGCCCCAGCCTGCTTCCCTGCTACAAGACATAATTCGGTTTTTTCTTTTCAACCCATTCTGATAACTAAAACCAAAATCTGGCTCCTTTTCCCTATTTCTGGCACCACCTTTCTTCCCAGCCCCCAATATCTTCTTGTTTCACTTTTACCGTATCAAGTCTCTCAGACAAGTTCAGTATGGAGGCAGTTGCTCCTTGCTTTCAACCTCCGTATTTCAGACCACAACAATGGATCTCCTAACCTCAAAAACTCTCCTTGAGGCAAAGGAATGTTTTGCATGAAGAGAGAATGCCCCAGGAGCTTAGTGATGGCTTTGTGGGAAGAACAAAAAAGAACCGTTTTTTTTCTATTTATTTGTAAAAAATACAGTATACATATTCAAGTATTTTTCATGAGCCTGAAGGGTAACAGCTTTCATATCTACTCAAGGGCTTTATTTTAATGTAACAACAGATGGTTTTGCTTTTACTATAAAGCCTGTACTATTACTGACCTCGTCTTTCTCTTCAAAGGGATTACACTGATTAGATATCATTTTCTCTTCTAAATCAGACTGCTGCTTCCCAGAAGGAAGTGGAAAGACAGTCTTGCCCAAAGGAGCCTCTGAGGTCAGATACAGGGGGGGTTTACTTTGCATGTGGGTGCAGGGAAAGGACAATGACTCTGGCGCCCCAGGAGGCAATAGAGTTCCTCAGTTTTCATTCTTCACTTTCCCATTATAATTAATTCTTCAAACAACCTTAGACTATACAAATACTTAACATATGCTTTTAAGAAATGAAGGGTGTGTTGCACAAAGCAGACATCAATGACAGTACTCTAGAACCACTGAAAGCAGTGATGAAATGCCACCTTGATCTCAGTGGGATTTTGTAATCCCCTAGTAAGGCTACTCACCTCTCTTTTCATCCACGGTAGATACTGCCTGGATCAAAAGTGGTGCATTGGATTCTGTGTACTCCACAAACACCAGCAGCAGCTTCAGTGCTGTCTTTACCACCAGGCGAAACTGGAAGAAAAGAGTGTGACTTGTCATTCTTGCAAACCACAGCATTCCCAGATGTGTGAAATGACACTGGGCAAGAGGCAAGCACAGCAGTCCACATCTGGTAACAACACACGAACGGAAGAGATTAATCTGTGACAGCACTGAAAAAATGAAAGGTAGTCAGCTGGCTGAGAATTTCATTCACTGGACAGTGCTCTCCTAGGGAAGTCCCAGCAGTCAATCAATCCAAATGAAAGCTTAATACTGCCACACAAAACAAAAGAGTGAATATCCTACCTCTGCATATCCCCAGCATTGCTGCCCAAAGCTTGATGTACACAGAACCTTCTGAGCTAACAAAGCATATATTTCTTTATTTTTCAACACATTTATTTCCTCTTTTCACTCTGGGCCTTTAATCCTGTCAAAATCCTGTATGGGATGGGATGATTTCTTCCTTATGCTTTCTTCTCTTCTTATAATGCTGCTGCTTAATGCCCAATTTATTAAATAGATTGATCATCACTATTAAACACAACATGGGATGAAGTGTGTTTAATCTCTAACTATCCCACCCTGTCACAAAATGCGTGATTTACTGGAACTGAGCACTCTGCCCACAAGTTTTCAAATGCAGGTTTTTGTACATCCTTAGGAGTAAGCATTCATCAAAGTCTCAGCATTGGTAAAATGGACCTACTGGAAATCAATAGCCAAACTCTATCAGTTTCACCACAGAGCTCCCATTTCCAGAGAGGATCATTTGACTAAAAGGGCTGAGTAAGAATGTTTAAGGATAATGAAGTATTTTTACTTGGCATGATCAGGTAAGTGTAAAACTCACTGTTTACTTGAGGGAAGAATTTTTTAATGGGCAGGGCTCTACATGCTGAGAGGGCTTTTACAGGGAGAATTGATTTCAGGTCAAATTTGCTATACTCTCAATCTAAATAATGGATTATTATAGAATTTCTGTCAATATTGGCTAATTCCCATTCCCCAATTTTTTTTCAAGTTCTCTCAATACAACTCTCCTAAGAAGCAAAAAATCATTATTAATCATTTCATAGATGTACACACATGGTTGCAAGACAGCGACTGTGTCTATATTCTAAAAAATACTGCAAGCCCAACCAGCATAGATTCAAGCCACTGTGCTCACATAGCCACCCATAGAGGTGTGCTGGAGCTCACTTGAAGGTAATGAGCTAAAATGCAGCTTGCTGCTATTAACTCACAGTTTAGCGTCAACAGTGTGTCAACAGCTATTTCCCTGGTTTCTTGGGGTTTACCCACTCATGCAGAATTGAGCTTTATGCATGCAATGGCTCTATCAGCAATGCAGAATATTCTGCTGCTGAATCTAGACTTTTTCAGGCTTGATGTATTATCAAATTGTTGAATTTTAGGGTTGACAGCCATGAAATCCCACTGACAAACCCAACCACGTCCCTTAAACCCTTGGTTAGTCTAATCTGCAGTGGTACTGCTGCACTCATACTTCATTGATACATAGGGTAGTCAAGTTAAAGAAAATTGAAACCTGATAACACAACAAATCACTTCCCCCCAATAGCACTGTACATCCGTGTATTTGCCTGTCAGGCCAATACCACAGTGTTTCTGGTCTGCAGGGACATTTCTCTTAGGAATCAAGTTCAATTGTTTAAAAAAATATTGAAAGAATTTCCAAAAAATGTCCACTTTTTTTTTTGTTATTTTGTCAATAGGAGTTACATAAGATTACTATGAACTATTCTAGCATTAACATACTTCCCAGATAACCTTTTACATACTGTCTTCAAATCTGATCAGGGTTTTTTCCTTAGAAAGGAAAGCTTAGATATTACTTTTGAGGTTCTTGAAACCTCAAGTCTTGGCCACATGGTGACAAGGGGATGCATTTACATATAAGTGCTGCGTGGCAAAGTTCCCATACATCTCCATTTGACAACAATCAGCAAGGGGCACACCACGCTTAATACTATTTTTGCAAGTCCCTTTTTCTTCCAGAAAGAAGAACTTTTGGCAGTACCTTTGCTCAAATTGTTGCCTGCTGGCCATAGCAGCTGCTGCATTAAGGAGCTGGTCCCTCTGCACCTGCCATGCTGCAAATCCTGTGCAGCCTCAGGGCAGCCCACTGCAGTTGCACCAGACCAAGGCTCAAGCCGGCTGATTTCAGGTGCTGCCTGCAGGTATCAGCTTCCTGTGGTTAACAAGCTAACAGATGGTTTTGTAAGGAATAAATGCCACTCAGAAGCAGTCCCAGAGAAAAAGCAGTGATTAGAAAATGTATGTTTTGCTCGCCATTTAGGTACTAGAAGGAAACTAAGTTCAGTTTGTCCATCTGCAAATTTTCAGGGCTTATCCAGCTCCTCACAAAATAGTCAGTCTGCCCTGGAAGTGGAGGTGCTTTCCACTGAAGGTGCATCCCATGGCTACTTTCTGCTTGCAGTAACAAACACTAGCTTTGAGAAAACCTCCATTTGAAACAATGCTGTATCCTGCTTAATAGAAAATGGCATTTGTGACTCCTGTGGGCACTTTTAAGCCTGCCTGCTGCTTTGGACACTTTAGTCAAGGACAGAACCAAAACACTGCAGTCCTAGACTAAGCTGCACTAATGCCTATACTGGGGACTTACCTAGCTACCCATGACCCAGACAATCTTTGTGCTCATCCTGCTTTTCAAAACTGTGTTAAGAATGCTTAACAGGAGCAGGCAATCACTGAGCAGCTGCACTGCCTCTAGGAAACTGAAGTCTTCAGCCAGCCAAAGCCCCTCCAAAACATCTGACAGCTTGTCACACCCAGATACAAAAACAGTCCAGAGCCTGACGTGCTCACACTAAAATCAGCTCTGATTATCCACCGTGGCACCAAGAAGTCTCTGAAAGGTCTGTTCAGGGATACCTGGTGCCAGAACCCATGTGAAGCACAGGGAATTTTTTTTTATGTGGCCTCCCATATGGTCCCATATGATGCTACCTGTTGAATGTTCAGTTCGTGACCACCTGTGGGCCTGAAGTTCCCATTTGTGATTAACTATTTGACTGTCAAAGTGGGAAATCCTCACAGCTTCCTGAGTGAGTTCTAAAATGTGTTTGCAGGTCATACCTTTTTAATTAATTAGATAGCTACATTGCAAATAAAATAACTGAATTTCAAAATTGGGAGATTGCTTAACAGGAAAAAACAGCAGTAATTAACTGATTTTCTTGCTTCCCTTTGTGAAGTCATGGGACTTTTCCCCAGTGACTATCATTTAATTTCACATTATTTACCCAAATGGCACAGCAATGAGATCTATAGAAAGTTGCATGTTTCATATTTCATTTGTGAGTAGGTGAATCACTAACAATTTGAATCACTGTTAAAAACTTCATGAAAGCTTTTAAGACTGCTTGTGGGATTATTTTCTGGTACTCATATACTACTGAAGAAGGGAACAACTGCTTTCTGAATCAGCTTCACTAGTCACAGTTTTATTAAAATCCATGGGCCAATCACACTTCTATTTCAAACAGGACTAGAAAGGCAACAAAAGAGGTAGGCATGCTAGCTCAAAAAAAGTCTTGTTATCATCACTTTGCAAACATTCATTGTTCTAATTAAATCCCAGTTTCCATCTTAAATATTGCTGCTTAGTTAAAAAAGAAGGCTCATTGAGGCAATATGCATGCTCACTGGCTCGGTAAAGCCATTTTTTAGCAGTTCTGAGATTAAATCAGGATTCTTGAATATCCAAACACAGAAGGATCAAAACCTCTATTAAGCTAGAAAAGAAAGTTCATGTTGTGTTTTTGTATCATGTGCAAGCCAATTGATAGAGAGGAAATGATGTTAGCATCTTCTGGCTAAAGATAAGAACAAGCCAGCAATGCAAAAGGAAGAAGAAAAATTATAAACCTTTTCCCTCTGACTCGCTTTACCTTATAGAGTGCAGTTTGGCCATCCCTTTCCTTTTTATCTCTTTATATTTAGATAATTACAGACTCAGCCAAGGATACCACACAACAGGCTGGAAAACTCGTGTCTCATGGAAGGGCTTTTCCCAGTTGTTAACCACTTGTCTGGAAAGGCTTTAACTTTTACAAGGAAAATGTTGTCACAAAATTCATTGACTTAAGAGACGAAAGCAATATTTGTAGAGTTCAGATTGAAACATTTGGGATTCGACTATTTTTCTTTATAAAAAAGTAAGAAAGTAAAAAGAAAATTGAATAAAAATATTTTACTTTGTGAGATGTAGCTACTGAGGATTTATGCTATTCAAATTTAAAGGAGAAATGGGCATTGGATTTTTAAATACAGATTTACTACAGCCAAATCTTTTGAAGCCTAATCCAGGTGCAGATGTGGACTTACTGCAGGCCACATACTCATCCTCTTGGTAGGATACAGCCAGGCAGAGCTACAGCTAAAGAAACATCCTATGCAACCACTGTTCAGCCTGCCAGGGAGAGGTGCACAGGGAAGCTGGAACCCTTTCTTGTGGGGTGCAAAGATGCCCCCACCTTCAGATCTAGTGCTGCAGGAAGAGCCCATTGGCTCCCATCACCATCACCACCTGCAGCGCAGCTCAATTTCATGTTTCACAAGGGCATAAAATCACCTTTCACAAAAAGAGGAAAGACCTTCCAGGAATGGAAGGTTTTATATACATTTTTAATTAAAATACATGATATATATTATATATAAAGCAGCTATTTATTATAATAAACAGCAAATGTAATATATAAAAGAAATACTAATACTACTTGGTAATAGTATTATACATAATATTATCATAATTTATTTTCCTTTGTCATAGTCAAAATAAGGAAACATAAATATTGAGCTTGAGAGGATTTCAGAGTAATAATTTAAGTTGGAATGGCCCTAATATGATTTTCCTTCTTAGGTGAAAAAATCCAGTTCCCTTCCTCGTATAAGATGCGTTCTACCCCATCTCACCATCATGGTGAGCCCCCGCTGGACTCGCTCCAGTGGATAAACATCTATCTCATACTGAGGAGCCCAATGCTGGACTCCTGAGCTCCTGATGCATTCACACAAGGGCACACTATTAATTCCTGCTCCAGTTCCTACTCTCTTATTCAGAATGAATAGACAAAATCAAATGATGTGATGATAAAAGAAACACCTGTGATTTCCCCTGATTTTAAGGAGAGAAGGGATAATGGCTTTAAAATGAAAGAGAGTAGACTTATATGTTAAGAAGAAATTCTTCACTGTGAGAGTGGTGAGGCTCTGGAACAGGTTGCCCAAAGAGACAGTGAATGCTCCATTCCTGGAAGTTTTCAGGACCAGGTTTGATAAAAATTTGATAAACCGGTCTATAGTAAACCCAGTGGCAGAGGGGCTGGAACTAGGTGATCTTTAAGGTTCCTTCCAAGCCAAACCATTCCATCATATGATTCTATGACATCCCACTATTTTTTAATTAATACAAAATTTTCTGAAATCTCTGGATGATGCCATTTCAGTATTTCACAAGTTGTTCACCTGTATTTTTGTAAAAGGATGTCTCCACTGCATCCAGCATCTTAGTGAAACTTTCCCACATGTGGCCTGCAGAAACCCAGCCAAGAGCTCCAGCACTTAGTGCACAAGCAGGAAGAGCCACCTCTGATGTGATGATGGGAGATCAGCTGTCAAAGAAACATGCAGGGCTGGCTAAACAGCAGAAAGAACCTTAACACCCACAGCAAGAGCTTTGGAAACGTGCTGCACAGAGTGCTTACATAACACAGACAACACTGGGGCTTGGAGTGCCAACAAGCAAGGGGAAGGACATTAGGGGGTAAAACATTTGAAACTCCCTAATACTAGGATTTGCAAGTGCCTTTTAGAACACAGAAACATTCCAAGTTCTTTCTAGACTCTTTCTTCTCCAAAACTGATATTTGAGGTCAGTTACATCACTCCAAAAACAGGTGACAAGTCTATTTAGTAATTCAGTTCCTTTTTATTCACAGTTCCTGAAGGCAGGAATGATCACAAGAACAAGATCCTTCTGTGTCACCTAAGCCAAGCTTTTCTAATCAGCCTTATTTTCCATCAGAATTTTAAAGCAGCATCTTTTAAGGAGGAAAAATTTAGAAATTCAAATAACTTACAGAATACCAAACTTTGTAAATGAGTGTAACCTTTGTTTACCAGAAGGAAGAAAGAGTTCATATGTGTTGGGGCCCTAAAAGCTGCTTTCTGGACTGCAATAAACACAGGCCACTTCCTCCCCTTTCTCTTCAGAGGGGCACACCAGAGGGTGTGCATGGCCCAGGGATGATCACAAAGCTGGGAAGCAATAGTCAAATCCAGTATGCATAAAATATGTGAATAATCCTATTCTAGGTACTGAATATTGTGAATATTGTGTACACCTGGGCATTTCATAGCATTAGGATGTAACTATTAAACAATCTATGTTTCTGTGGTCTGGTGCACCAATAAAACAAATATGACTGCATGTGATGCCATATTTATGTTTTAAGCAATGAGATTTTTATAAGTTGGGAGTATCTTAAAATAATGCTAGATCCCATTTTAATATTCAGCCATTTTTGCTCAAATCTTCAAAGAGGGATGCTTAAAGAAGGCAAATGAACTGTTGTTAAATGCTTAGCAAGCTCAGGATTAAAGGTGTGAAAGAAGTTAGATTGAGATGAAACCCCTATAAGCTTAGATGCAAGATGCTGCCAATTCATCAGTTAAACAACAGTCTTTTTATTCTGAATGTTCCTTTAAGTGTTTTCCTCCATGGAATGTGTAATGCTAGGAATGGCAGGGAAATACATGCATCTACTATTCTGAAAATGAAGTCTCTCAGAATTTTGCAAACGTTTTGAGTACTGATTATAAGTTCTGTGCACTGTTATGTATCTGTCATTTATCTGTGGTGAGACTTCTGACAGGAAGAGAAAGAAGGCCATTAAAAAGAAATTCATCTGGCCTACCAACAAAACACAGGGATAAGCAAATAGTGATTAGTGAATGGTCAACAGGAAAAAAAAGGCTCATGCCTGGAAATTATTATTTACACCATCAATCATGGTCCACAAGAAGAAGGGGAAAATGTGAAAAAAAATCTGTGCACAGAAGCAGGCAATTCATACAACAAATCAAAGCACACTGCAGGTCAAAGTGTCTCTCAGATGAATACATGCAATTCTGATGGGAGCTTTGAAAGAATATGTTTGGAGTAGAAATCAGGCCTGTGTTAAATCATTTCTAATGAACTACTGATGTAGCTTCATTTCTCTGGCAGCAATTGCCACATCATACAGACATTGTTTGAATAAACCTAAGGCTCCAGTGCTTGGAATGAGACATGAGATGCTATGGGGTTTTTTGGAGCATTCTCCTCTCCTCCTTTTGGAATACCAATGGCAATCTTGAAGAGGTGGGGAAGTGATTTTCTCCTCCTGTGAAATAGTCTAAAATGACATTTTTCTTTGTTTTATGACAGGATGAATGAAAGACCATTCACAGCTCTCCAGGACAACATGCAAAGTGAGAGCAATCTTGCTCTGCTTTTCTCCCCTGCAAGCAGACCAATCCCCCCCACCGCCTCCCATGAGAACTGCTCATTGTGTAAAAATTACATCTAATTATTGAGCTAGAAAGGAAGACAGGGTAGGACTTGGAGATTATAGGACATAAAAGGATTAAACATCTTTACTCTCAGATGACTGCTGAGATGGTGTCCTTGCACCTTTGTCAGGGGCCCAACCACAGGCCTATTAGATGTTAAACAGTTTTGAGCACCTTTCTATTTTGCTCTTTCAGATATCGCTGAAACAAAAGCATTTGGTTTCAATTAAAGTTTTAATTTTTTCCATTGCAAAACACAAACCAAAAATATTTCATTGGAAATTTGCCATCAGCCTGTGTCCAGACCAAGAATTATGCTTCTCTTGTAAGGATTTACACTCAGATTTTATTTTCTTTCTCTCTTCAAATTGTGCAGTTTCATTGTATTCAATCTGTTGATTCTTTTATTAACCATTCCCAAACCCTGTATCTTTTGGGAGTCCAGGCAGATAAACACTATCAGTACCTCTAGAACTGTCTTCTCTGTCTGGATAAAGATTGTGATTGAATTATCTTAAATAAGGTATAAAACACTTAGCTTGAGAGAAACCACAGTAACATGAGAACCAATTTCTGGTTAAACTCATGCTTGTGTGTAATGTGCTATTAAATGTGATAAGGAACAGACCTCTTTATTCTCTTTTTGTCTTCTACAAATATGCACCTTATTTATTTATAGCACCAGTTTTCTAGCATTTTCCTGTTATGGATCATAGAGTAAGATTATCTAGTAAAGTCTGTTCCTTTCATTAGATAGCAAAATCTTGGATGGGTACATACTAAACTAGCTTTATGCAAAACCACCACCACCAAAATATTGTGACATGCATAATGCCATTCTAATACAACTTAGCATATGGAAACATACTGCCTGAGTAGGTAATTTTATGGTAGTTCCTGCAAATGCATGACCCTAAAGTCTGTAAGTCACAGTGGAACCAGTTTAAACATGATGGGTCTTTAGGAATTACTCAAATGCCTATTAAATAAAATGTGTGTTTCTGATCAGCAGAATAAATGAAAAATAACCTTGCTTCTCTTGAACATGACCCAGATAATCTGTTCAGCAATGGATGCAAGAGAGAAATTTCATGTTTTGGTGAATAGTAAGGTAAGTAGATAATAAGATACTACAGAATTCTGTATTAGAAAAGAGTTTGCAAAACTGAAAGCCCACAAGAATGGGCTTTGTGTGCCTACATAGGGGAAATATGATTAAAGCCATTTGGCACCTCTTATTTTTCTTATGAGTGAGGAGTTACATGCTGAACTTTCCCACCAGCCCCCTAAATTAATGTATGATGTTAGCCTTGAACTACACTGTCCTCAACAGATGGTCATGGGGCTGAACCTCTGGCAACCGGAAAGGTTTGAGAGATTGGCAGTTTCAGCAACTTCTTTTCCTTGGGCAGGGCCAAGTTGATATTTCCTTAGCTGTGTTACAAAAAAAAAGGGAGAGGAAAAGATTTTTTATGAACTTAATAGAGGATAGGACTTTATCTTCACTCCCTGCTCCGAAATCCCTTTCATATCACACACTTTTAGCTTTTGTTATACTGCTGAATGATATCTTGGCTTGTGAAAACATCTAATGTAATACAAAGTCACCTTAATCAAGAAAAAAAGCAATTATTTTTAAAGAGAGAAGGAATTCAACAACCTGTTACTAAGGTATCTCATGCAAAGCATTTAAGGATCTGAAAGTCATCTACAATTCTTCAAGTCATGCAACCATTCTATGATGCACGCTGTGATTGATCACATTTTATGTACAGAAAAGCTGAAGTATGGTACATTTAAAAGGCAAGCAGAAGATGTAATGCTGCATCTTATTTCTTTTCTTTTTTAAGCCTCCAAGTAAATATTTGACTAACGTGTTTTCAGAAATATTTGTAATTCCAAATGGAGTCTTTAGATTTAAGATCCAATTACTACTGTATCATTTTCTTGAGTGATTAGAAATTATGTAGAAGGAAGTTCACTTGCTCCACATCAATTTTCCATATCAAACTACTTTCTTCAAGAACCACTCCCTGTCATAGTCAGACCTCTGATTTAATACAGGCTGTCAACCAGAAACTTCCTCATGACAGCAGTAGAGAGTGCTTCACAAGCTTCAGAGCTGCAGTATGTTTGATATAGGA
>VZTN01013629.1:307988-318819 GCA_013400515.1 Erpornis zantholeuca | reverse complement strand
TCACATTCATAACAATGGTTTTAGATTTGGCTTCACATTTGTGTTACAGCTACAGAGATAACTCCAGCAGACTGCCTTCCATGTGAAACCAAGAGCTTGTGCTAAACAACTAAGTGGGAAAAGCTCAAAAATCCTTTACTGCTGTGTTCTGATGTAATACTGATACAGAAACAGTAGAAACCAGCTTTTTGCTGACTTCCTGGCTATACAAGACAATATCCTCTAGTGTATTGAGTTTGAAATGAGTTTGAAACCAAGTTTTGCTGCAAGTCTTACCCCACAGTTTAAGACAAATTGGTTTCTGTATGTATACTCTGGGTTGCTCCACTTCCTCCCTCTCACCATTTAAAAATTAACAATGCAGGGAGTTGTTCAGAGCACAGACACTACACACACTGGTTATTCCACATTAACCTTTTCTATTTTCATATCTAAGCCCCACCCCTTGTTTCATGCTTCCTGATCCAAATGAATCCAGCCACAACTTGAATATATCAGCACCCAGCAAAATTAAAAATACTCCCTCTGTACCACGCCCTGGTTGCTGTTAACAGACTGTGGACTTCTTAGTTTCCCTTCCTCCCAGATCAGCCTTATCCTGAGAGACTTCAGTTTACTGAAATCAGTATCAAAGAGTATCAGGTGTGCAAGCTTCATGCACTCTCAGGAAAACTGTAGTTCTCATCAGTAACAAGTCAACAGCTCACAGCTGCATGACATTTTATCATACACTACTCATAGGATACCACAGCTTCCACACACACTCTGAAAACTTCTCACTTCAGTCTGAGAGTAGTTTTGACTCATTTCTCTATTATAAGCAAAAGAAAAATGGTATTGTGTTTCTATGAGATAGGAAGATATTGAATACTAGGGGGTTTGCTATACAGCTAAGAAGCTATTTAGGCAAAAATAGTTTTTCTGGAGCATACCTCTTGCATCCCCAGATCTCCTGCAACCCACTTATACTGCAGCCCTTAGAACAGTGATTATGTGTAAATCACATATGGACCTCCCCCTTCACAAATTTTGTATGGATTCATTTTTCAAGATATCAAGTTACTTCAAATATGCACACTGGGCAAGCACACCCACAAATAATGCAGCTGAAAATTACTGGAAAAAGAAAACTTGCACCAAGAAAATGTATTCATCTTAAGCTTTATCAGGATACTGAAATGTATGCATATACCTTTATGAAGATTTGTCTTGCTAAGTAACAAGTCTCCTTTAGCAAGTGTACAGATTACACTTATTGAGACTTACTTGCTAGTAACCTCTTTCAGAATAACCAATACCATTTCCTCCAGCATACAAGGGTTTTTGCTTGCTTTAATACAATCAGGGGTATTACCCAGATAACAAGGCAGCCTGGGAGCCAGTCTAGCTGTGTGTCACAGTTCCACACAGTAAAACAAAGAACACACTCCAAAACACAATCAGAGTCAAATTATTATGGAGTGTTTGTATTTTCACAATACATTGTAGTACATCTGACAAAGAAATTAAGTGACAATTTTGACAAGCCAAGCTTGCAGGGAGAAGTTCCTATTTTCCAGGGTCATCATATGGCTCTGAAACATGCAAGAGGACAATTTTCTGGGTCCCAGTACTGCCATATCCCCTCAATCTACATCTGCTTCCTCTTTCCTCCCCCTCCATTCCTTCTTGCTAAATCTGCAGGAAAATCAGCTTGTTTTAAAAAGCCTTTTTGCTTATTCTGTTCTTCATAATTGCTGCAGCTCTTTGCTCTAATGTGAGCCAGTCACGAAGGATACAAAAGAACCAGTCAAAAGCACAGACATAACTGGGAGCAAGCACACTGTGTATGGAAGAGCACAACAAGCAAGGAAGCAAAGCTACAGATGTCATGGAGGTCTTCAGGAAGGAAATTTTCACAGCTGGATAGCCTTCAAATGTACAGGTAATCTGCTCTTCCATGTTATTACAACGGAGGTGTTTTCTGTCTGCCTGTTTTTCCATTTACAAATGCAATAGGAACCAACTATTTAAAGACCCATGCAAGCAGTGGCTTCTTTTCAAGTCTTTGGGGAAAAAGGACAGCACAACCTCTAGTGGCAAGTAACATGTACCCAAAATATCCTGGACACATACAACAGGCAAGGAAATAAGATACTTAAAGTCTAACACACTAAGCTGACATCTTGCACTCCAGAGCTGACTTTCAGCACTAGACAGACTGCTACAAGGACTAGCAACCACACAAAGCCCACCTTAATTGTAGTAGAATTACAGTTGCTTAATATACACAAACAACACGATCAAGCAGCAGGTGTGGTAAAGGAATAATATTTCTAAAATTCCCACTAATTATTGCACACATAGTAGTTTCAATTTTGTATGCAACTTGAAAAGGGAGAGGTCAATGTTAACTTATTTTAGTAATTACTTACAAAAGGATGAGTTCCCTGCTGAATTTATTTTTATAGCCATGACAGCCTTATATATACTTTTTTTTTAATCTGCCTGATAATCACTTTGGTGGTCTACACACACTACAGCATGACATAAGCAGAAGTCAGAAGTAAGAAAATACTCTAAGCCTACTTACTCCTGAACAATAAGATGTGTTGTATTGGAGCAAAGACTATGACAAATGGGTGTGAGCCCAATCCCTGCACCAGCTCTGTACAAGAGGCTGAGGAAGAAACATCCATCACAAGATCAAGTAAATGGGATGGCAGAAACAGCACAAGAAGATGAAGACAACCTTATCAAATGGGATTCAACTTTAAAAAAAATACCAAGAAAAGGCACCCCACACATACTCTTATGCAAAGATCCTGCTATATCCATATATCTACCTGAGTCTTCTACCTCAAAGCACTGCAGTACTGTCACACTTCAGAGTCTGCAGCAAGAGGTTAGAAACATTTAGCCTAGTTTTGGATAGGAAAACATGTTCTCCAAGTATCTCTCCTGCTGTCAAACTCTTGCTTTTTGGAAACTATAAAACATCTCTTAAGAGAATGGATCTTTTCCTTTGGTTGCTTAGGTTGCTTTGGTCTTTGTCAGGGGACAAAAAAGAACATTCACTTTTATAGGGCAACCCAACCAGCTTGCTGGAATTTTAAAACCAAGGCTGTTTGTGAACTAGACTGGCAATTAAATGCCTAGAAAGGATCCTAAACCTATCAGGCAAAGTCCAGCTTGGGTCAGCAACAAATAGGGAAGCTACACACATCATTAAGTCATATGCAATAGTGAAGAGATTAGATACTACAACTGCATTTCTATTACAGTAAAACAATTGCCATCTGGAAAATATAAGGAAATTAAATTCCAACTCCTCTTCCCACACTGAAAGCACTAAAAAAATCCCCAACAAATCTAAATTTATACTTGGTTTTTACATGAAAGAAACGTTAAGAAAGAGATTTACATTAAACAGCAGAGATATCAAAATTGGTTTTGAAAAGTCAGAAATTAAAGAAATTTTCAACATGGATTAACACCCTTGTTTTTTTGTAAGGTGGAAGGGAAAAAAATAGTTGCATTTCTGACTTATGCCACAAGATATACTTCAAGGCTTCAGGAGTTTTTAGGAACAATATCTTCTGAATATTTGTATGAAGTCATGTTATTCCCCTTTTAGCTGTCTTCCAACCTTTTTAAGCCCGTGCTAAATTTTGGATTCATAATTCACATCTAAAATTACTATCTTCAAAAACATACCTAAAAAATACAGTGTCAATAGGCTCTTAAAACAAGAGGAACCCTAAGTGATGGCTACATTCTTGAGGGCTTCTAGAATTACTCTAGTCTTGTAACAGCCTCTTTACTGTATAATGATTAAAAACAGCAGGTCATCAAGGAACCTTAAGAGGCAAGGAAGCATTCTTTCCTCTAGAAACACAGCATCAAAATTCAGGTCACAGTAGTGATTTAAGATGCCCTTTTTACTCCGGCCCTCCAAAAGGTTTCAAGAAACTTTTTAAGTAATCCAGTAATCCTAATCCCCTTTCTGACAACAGATACCATTATATGGCTTGTCCTTGTGATATAGAGCAGCAGCAGCAATTTGACAAAAAAAATAAAAACAAAATAAAAAACCTACTTAACACTTCAGTCCAACGGCTTTCAACCTACATGTTGAAACTTGATACAGTGACTAAAAATACAGATTTGGATCTTTGTAGTTAGTTTCATCAGACACTGAAACATAAAACCAGAGGTCTCAACAGATGCAAAACAGTCCCTTCCCCACATTAAGGTATCAGGTACTGGCTGAACTAGCCTAGTTAAATGGTTTGAATGGTATAAAGGTTTACTGATTTAAAAAAGATACAAATAGAAAATCCAACAAACAGATTTCTCCAACTCTCATACCTCTTTCTTCCTCGTGCTTTTTCGCTGAGGCACTCTTAGGTCTTCCTCTTCCTCGTCTGCTATGATCTGAATGGCTGTTAGACCTGGATCTTTTTCGGTTTTCTAAGTCTTTATTTACTGCAGAATTTATCTTCTCTCGCTTAACTCTCTCTGTCCGCCTCCTTTTGGCCTCACTCTTGTTTTCTGTGCAAATGAACAGAAATGGCATGATCCAGGGTTGTTTTCACCTTTGTTCTTAATTTACTCTTAATGCTCACCCCACCAATCAGCCTTTTCCTTTAAAGCAGTCAGATGCCCATACCTTTACAGAACAATTGCATCTGAATGATATCCAGGCGAAATTAAGGTGTCAGATCCAGAAGGACACTTCACTTCTTAATTACAAGGATCAAGCCTTTAATTACTTCAAAGGCATTTTGCAGCGTGAGATGTTTGCTGGTACACAAGAAGCTGTTTCCCAAAT
Source organism: Erpornis zantholeuca (assembly GCA_013400515.1). Classification (NCBI taxonomy): domain Eukaryota; kingdom Metazoa; phylum Chordata; class Aves; order Passeriformes; family Timaliidae; genus Erpornis; species Erpornis zantholeuca. Next base: position 314,006 of record VZTN01013629.1, on the reverse strand, counting down.
AAGATGGGAATACAAACTGCACACATCACAGCCTTTAAGACAGCCCATTGTATCTGTTCCACAGATCATACAGCAAACACCACAGCACTTGGGCTTCTTTTGACACTAACAATGAAATCATTGCTGCTGCTCGGACAAATCCAATGCTGAGTCAACAGTGCTGTCAGTAAATGCCACAAAACACAGCATATGTGTCCCACCACATCCAGCCTAGGACAGGGCCTCCTCATGCTCAATGCTGAACATGTGTATTGTTTTCCTAAACACCAAAGTCATTAAAAGAAAAGAGTATTTACATGAGTTTTATCTGGAAGTTAAGTATGAATTAATGAGCTTGGGTACCAAAAATAGTACAGTCACCACAGCACACTCATGGATTAGCTGCACATTTGCAAGGCTACAGTACCACTCTGCAGTAGCTGTACCACTAAAAATACTGAAACAACATTTTCTGAAAGACATGGTTACGTTAGGAGCACAATATAGACATACACAGAGTGTATCTCTCTGGGGAACTGATTTCTTTTGGCTTCAGTTGTCCCATTAATCTTGTACAGACACAGGGTACAAGCTGGTCAGCAGGCTCCAGTCACTAACGCTAACAGAGAACCTGTACTTCAGTGTCACAGCCAGGGTTCAGCAGCAGGGGAACCTCTGCAGACCAACCTGTCCAACCCCTGCTCACACAAGGTCACCAAGAGCCAGCTCCCCAGGATGATGTCCAGAAGACTTTTGAGTACCTCCAAGGATGAAGGCTCCACAACCTCTTGGACAGCCTGTGCCAGTGCTTGGCCACACTCACAGTAAAAAGCACTTTCCAGAGCTGCTTTCAGCAGGATGGCCCCCAGCATATATTCATTTTGCCTCAGCTGGAGCATTTCCTCTGTATAAAGTATATTGAATTATACAGATTACAGCCTTCAGCTTTATTTGGTAACTACTTTATCAAAAAAGGGGGAAGAGGAAAGAAAATTGACCAACACTTCCAACCTACCACAGACATTTCTTAACCTCCTCCACCTTCAATGTTCAGTTGTCAGCACAGTATCACCTAGTTCCTACAAGTGGTAATCTACAACTATCCTTCAAAACATTGATGCAAAACATCAAATAGCTGACTTCCATTTTGTCAGTCTGGTAGATCATTTTAAAAAGTAGATATTACAGATCAGATATTTGTTAGGTTTGGGTCAGGTTTGGGGTTTTTTTTTTAATACATATCTTCCCCGTCAGGCTCTTGTTCTGACTATTTCCTACTACTGGAGAAAGTGATAAAAATGAACACAAGGAGAATGCTATTCATGCCAGAATGGACATTCAGCTGACTTCTTACTGTGTCCATCAACAAAAGACACACAAGTCAGGCACAAAAAAACACTATTTAATTTAATCATGGAGAGAGAAGCACGACCCACCCAGTTTTAGATTAAACATTATGACTAATTTTTTTATTTTCAGAAAACCCAGCTTCAATCAGCAGGTACTCTGAAATCAGATCCTTTTGGGACCTCTACACATTTAGCTTCAAAACAGGATTAACACAAACCATTCTGTAACGGGTTCTTTTGCATAGTGATCAATGTGTGCAGCTAGAACACACACTGAATAAATGCCAACATCACAAGTACAAAGGAAGATTGAAAACACGAGCTTTCTCCTCCCCTCAAAATTCAAAAAAAATTAACATATTTGAAGTCTACCATGCACAAATTCATGGGAAAGTGAACTGACAGCAGTCAATTTACACGGAGAAGTAAAACACTATCTTTTGCCTCCAGGAAATAAGGGGGAAGAACTGTTGGCCCCTTCTCCCCCCCCTCTGTAAGTATTACCTGTGATGGGTGGTGATCTCTCTGCACGTTTAGCATGCAAGAGTTTTCGACTGATAAATATGTAGCCACAGGGACACGATTTACATGCAACAGGAACCTGGGAAAACAAAAGACAAATTTTTCAGATCATCTCAAATTATGGCAAAACTCCTGTCCCATGAAGAAAAAACACACTTAGTAACTCACATTTTGTCCTCAGAGATAATTCACCAAATTCAGTCTGTACTGCAAACTATGGGCTGTACTGTTACTGTATTTAAGCATAATAAAAGCAGATTTGGCTGTAAATCACTCACCAAACCTTTTCTTTATGCAGTTGTTAAAAATCAAGCTTGAAATGTACAGCTGTGATTGCTTTGCACTACTTTTCCCCAGACTGGCAGGAAGGGGGTGGGGGAAAGTAGAGAGCATTAAAGGAAGGCTGAATTAAAATAGAATTACAATTTCTCTTCAGAGCTCTCAAATATCAGCAGTCAAATCAGTCAGACATTTCCAGTTTTGCTTCCTCTATTTACTTGAAAAAAAAAAAAAAAAGAGTTAAAATCGTCAGTATATTGTGAATTCATTCACTTTCAGCAGCATTTGAAAGCAGCTCCTTTAGAGAGCAGGAGCAGCTTTACAGGCACAATAGAGCCTGAAGCAAAACAGATGCATTTGCAGCACACTCTGCCACAGCGCTGCAGACAAGGCCGGGCGGGTACAGAAGGACCTCGTTAATTCAAAATGCAAATAACCCAGCCCAGCCAGGCAAGAACTGACTGCAGGCCCAGGAGTTTGAGAGAATACAGTGCCTCTGATGATCTAAGCAGACAGCAGCAGTATGCTCCCCCGGAAAATGACAGTGTAAAACAAGAAATGCCGCATTTAATATGAAAAATAACAAAAATCCACTCAGAGCAATTTAAAAAAAGCAACACTGATAAATTAAAAGCCTCATTACCTTAGTGCCAAGATCTTTTGAGATCTTTTAGAGTAGTAAGGAATCCACCATGTTGCTTTGATTAGGTTTAAGACTGAAAACACAAATCAAAGCAAGTTTAGGCAGAGATCTGGAAGAGATTAAACAACACACATTAAAGTGGAGTCATGCTGAAGCATGACAGTGGGGGAAAAAAAGGCAGGAGGTAATTTCTCAAATGTAATTCTTTAAGACAGGTCACTACAAGTTTGCCAATGTCCACTGAAACAAGCAGGAGTACAGAACCACAACTGCCTCCTCAATTTAAGCAGACATGGAGAAGAACCAAGTTCCAAATTTCTACTGACTCCAAAAACCCTGCCAAATTAGCATGTGAATTTGTAAAGGGGAACTTAACTGCTACTCAGAATAAACAAATTATTTTACTTTCTGTAGCACATCTGAACTCTTGCTCTTCACCCTACAAAAAGCTTACAGGTAGACTTTTTGATAGAGGTTTTACAGAACTAGAGATTTTAGTTCCCTTTATGGAGACATTGACATAATAAAAATAAGTCCAATAGAAGTTTATTGAACCTTAAAGGTCAGAATTTAGCAGACTTGTGTGCACACTTGTTTCCTTCTTCATACATCAGTGTAACAGTGCTAAAACCCCAGTATCTAGCAGTGTGTGTTCTTAAGGTGATACAGAGCTCCAGCTAAATCCATTTTTGAACACTTGGGTCTCTCCAATAATTACGTTTCCAGGCTTGGCCTAAAAAAAGCTTTGGCAAAGCCACCCCAGGGGATTGGAACAGAGTCAGTATTTTTCAACGAACTCAGTGTGTTTAACAGAACAATACTGTTCTCGTGTTACAGGTTTAGCATGTAGGGGTGTGCACCATTTGACGGTGGGGGGGTCTGGGGGAAGGGGTTTATCACCGAAACCTATCAGTTATCCTTTGAAGACCCACACTGATAACATCTGTAGCATAATTAAGGCAACAGAGTCCTAAACACTATTTCACTCTGTTTAACATTTTCCTAACAAAAAGGAAATTTTTTCATACAAGACATTTTACCTGATGCTAAATTAAGAAGTGATAATTATTTCCTCAGATTGACTGTGAGTACTTCAGGCTCTCTGGTTTAATGGGGCTGTGCTTTGGTTGTAAAAAATATTGAAATAAGATATATTATCTAAATTACAACAGAAAAATGTTTTAAAGTCTAAGAAGTATTACTCACTAAGTCGCTCCAATAATTGTGGCTGTCTAAGTATTTCCACGCATGCCACTTCTAGTGAAAAAATCACAAACAAATGCTAAGCCCTTGTTTGTGGAAGAATTTAAGGAACACCAGTACAGGACACAGTCACTTAAGAATTTTATGAGAGTTTCCTTAAACTCTTCAAAGGGTTCACTTGTACTGCAGGCTTTAGTTCCTTGCTCCCTCTCAAGTATTTGGCAGCAGAAAACAAGGTCCTATGAACAATATGTGCCAAGGCAGGATGTATATGCACATTAAATCCATGCAAGCCACAGAAGAGTTGCTAATAGAAAATCTACATTGACAAAAACTAAAACACATGATTGGCAGGTAAGTGCAGAACAAAGTGAAAGTTCGCACGTCAGCTTAAAAAGCCTGCAATGCTTCCCTACTTATCGTTGGTAGTTTGACATTCACTACATTTATTAAAAAAGCCCAAAACAAACACAAACACCACCCCTCTCATTTATGACTTCTCGGTCATTTTCGTTTCTCCTTTCACCAAGTGAATAACGAGAACTTGGCACACGATTTCTTTCTCAGAAATAGTATTTCAGTGACGTGCTTAACGTGCATTTGCAGTGGTTGATCTGTTGGTTAAAACATGAAAGGACGCCCACACACAGCTCAGCACTCCCAACTGTGCCAGGATGAGTAGGAACACTGTAAAAAGTATGCAAGTCAGAACAAATAATGTGATTTTTCTTTTTAAAGCTATGCAAGTAGAGAAAAATTAGATGAGACTACTTTTTTTTTTTTTTTTCATGGCTAAACCAGTGAATAGGGGTGACTTTCCAGGGTCACATAACAGAGCTGAGGTTCCCAGGAGTGCATGTGACGGGCGCTGACCCTCGGCCGAGCCCCACGGCCGCGTCTGCAGCGCCGGGCCATTGTTCGGAGCTCCGCTGGAACGAACTCGCTTGCTTTCGATACTTGCATCATTCCCAGTAAACGGAGACAAGCTCCTGACACGGCAGCGGTGCAAAGCAGCTGCCGCTCGTGTGTGAGCGTGAGCAGCTCCATTTTGTGTACACAAGGAACCCGCAGCGGGACACGAAAGGCTCACGCGGGAGCAGGCAACGGGGCAGAAATTGCACCCGAGGTCTCGATTTCGCTGCTTCCGAACCACCCCTGAGAAAACAAAACCTCGGAGCCCTCTCTCGCCCAGCCCTGGGCACATTAGTCATCCAAAGGGCAAACTGCATTATATAAATCTCCCAGCTCATTGTATTTTGAACAAATCACACAGTTACTAAATAACACCAGCATATAAACAAGCGGTTCTGCAGTCTCGCAGAAACCTCTCAGCACAATACAACTACTCCACTACCCTGCCAGAGGGACACGGTGTTCAACCCACATTCCATGCAGAAGCTGCAAAGGCAACAACCATTTAGTTCACACAAATATCCGCTGGCAGCCGCACGGAGCCGCTCTGCCCGCTCCGCCCTGCGCAGCCCAGCTCTCTGCCGGCAGCCGCTCACCTGCTGGTCGCACTCCGGGCAGGACTTGGTGGCCATCTTCACTTTCTTGGCTCTACTGGAGGACATGCTCGCTGCTGCCGTGGCTGGGCTGACACGGCCGCGGACGGAGCACCGCCCGCCCCGGGAGGAGCCGGCGGGAGGAGCGGGAGGAAGGAGGTGGAGTGAGGAGCCGGGGAGAGGAGCGGGNCTTTCTTGGCTCTACTGGAGGACATGCTCGCTGCTGCCGTGGCTGGGCTGACACGGCCGCGGACGGAGCACCGCCCGCCCCGGGAGGAGCCGGCGGGAGGAGCGGGAGGAAGGAGGTGGAGGGAGGAGCCGGGGAGAGGAGCGGGAGGAAGGAGGTGGAGTGAGGAGCCGGGGAGAGGAGCGGGAGGAGCGAACAGGAGGAGGCGGCCAGAGGAGGAGGTGGCGGGAGGAGAGAGGCGGGAGGAGCCGCCAGGAGGAGCCTGAGGAGCCCCGCGCGCCGCCGACAGACAAGCCCCGCCCACCCCCGCGCGCGCGTGCGACGGACCCCGCCCACGCCGCCGGATTGGCT
>VZTN01013629.1:286846-300204 GCA_013400515.1 Erpornis zantholeuca | reverse complement strand
GTGGCCGGACGCGGCTGCGTCTCCCGCCCCTGCCCGGGCCGCCCCGGCCCCGCTCCTCTGCGGCACCTCCGGCCCCGCGCCCCTTCCCAGGGGAGGCGGCAGAGGCACGAAACAAAGGAACCCGCTGGCCGGCTGCTGTTTATCTGGTGCCACTGGCTGCCTAAGGCAGATACGGGACACCCCCGTAAAGCAGTGTTTACATTCCTCCGGCCACTTTGACCCTTTGCTGCAATCTCGTGTCCTTTGTGTTATAAAAGGGGGTGAGTGACCAGCTTTCATCATACTGATAGAGCGTTTAGGTTGTTCATGAGGATTTTAGAGATACTGCCTTGGTCCGGGCAGGGAAGTACCGGGCTCCTGACAGGTGAGCTGGAGCCGGCTCTCCCAGGCACTGCTCCGCAGCCTCACCCAACGCTGCTCTGGGTCGTCCAAGGAGATCGCCGATAATGTGCTCCTCTTTTTTTACGGCAGAAGTTGAGGTGCCTGAGGACAAGCCTTCAGAGCACACTCAGTAACGCTGCCCAAAGTTGTAGGTGGTTGGTACTCTTTGGAGGATCAGATAATAAAGGAGATCCTAAGGCTCTGTGCCAATATTGCTAAATAAAATATCCAAATCAGTCAGTGCTTATATTTTGTTCTTCATATTTCTTTCTTATTCCTTGAGTCTTGAAAAAAAGATTAAAAAAGAAATCCTTAGCAATACAGACATGGCTTTTTGCTTCTACTGTTCAAACCACAGGTTCCCCTCTCATCACAAGGACTCACTTATTTTTTGTTTTGAAATAAGCATCTGGCAAAGTAGTTTTTCTGTAATTTCAGATATTATTCTCTGTCTTTGCTGCTTGAGAGAGTCTTTCTTATATCTTATTACAGGTACTGCAAGACCATTTTCATTAGTTCATGTAAAGTACTTTGAACAAGAAAGTGCTACAGCAATTCTAATCAGAACAGATTAATTCTCTGGTCTTCATGTTACTTGGTTCCCCTTGTTTTAGAAAGTGAAGCATGTTTTCAGCTCACTGTAGTGTATATATCGACTATTTATATCTAATTCAATAATTATTAAAAACAGCAATTTTTTTAGAATTTCACTTAAAAACTTCAGAGTGGTGCTGGAGAATTAATTTCAGAACATCTGTTTTGATTTTTGCCTTAAAACTTGTTTATAAAGGTATCATTGTGTTTATGCAAGTAGGTTCCCTAGTGGGTGCATTTTCCAAAGTAAAAAATCTTCCAGTGTTCTCACTGAGTATGTTTGTTTTCAAGTTAACATCGCAGAGCAGGAGATATTACTTGACAAAACAAATATAAAAGGCCCTTCACTAACTCCTCCCAGCTCCTCTGCTTACTCCAGTTACCAGCTGAGTCACTGGCAGAGAGAATAATCTCCTGTGCACTTTTATAAAATATAACAGCAAATCACTACCAATCGCTTTATTAAAAGATTTTTATGTCCGTTTTGTGTTGTGCCTACTTATGTGGCATTTTCCATTTAAATTCTTTTTTCCAGGAACCAGACTCATGAAATAATATTTGCCATTGATAATGGCTACCAGCATTCCTAGAGGTGACTATGCTTTAACACGAGTAACGCAAACAAACCTCCCAGCTGGCAGGGAAAGAGGACAGAATTACTGCAAAAGTTGAGACAGTTCTGCAAAGAACAGTAATCAACTTAAGGAAGCAGAAAGACTTTACTTTCTTCCACACTTCTCAAGTTATTCATTCCTCTTTGCCCTTCTGATAAAAATTCATTTTCTTGTTTAATCAAGCTGTCTGCTAAGTTCCTTATAAGTGGAATAGTATAGGTTATCTAATTTTCTATTTTTTGCGTGTGAGTATCTGAAAATTTAATTCTGTGTGCTTACACGTCAGTGGCACTTCTTTGCTTCCTTTTTATTAAGTTTGGCAGCTTTTTCCATCCCTCTCAGTCTTAGTTCACAGAGTTAAGCTAACAACTGCCAGCAGAATTAACATTGCTGGATAAAGGGAAGAGGCTGAAGCGGTTGACAGAGGAAGGGAATGCCTCACAGCATCTCTAGATCCATGGCTACTCTTCACTAACAGCAAGAATTGCCCCATAGCAACTCCTCTGTGTCTGATGGGGAAGGAGCTTTGCACAGGCAGGAGAGCACAGGCTCCCCAGAATGAGGTGGAAGCACTGCAGTGACTGGGGGTAACAAGAACAGGCAGAGGTGAAGTGATGGCAGTAAATCCGCATTAATCTTGTTCTGCTCAGATGCCTTTAGGTAATTTGTTTCTAAACTGAAAGCACCCTAAATGCAGCCATTGTCTAATCAGATATGATAGAGGCCTCTCCCTGTTTAAACTTGGTTCCATTTGGTCACTCTTCATACTTGAGTAACTTAAACAGCTGTTATGGAGACTATAAACCAGCTACTTGAAGGTGTTTGCACAGTGTAAGCTTTCATCTTCCTCGGGGTTTGTTCGTGTTCAGATCCCAAAGAGCAGCTTCTCTATTATTCTATCTGGCGCTTGCTGCTTCTCTATATTAACTGCAAATGATCACAACAGGAGCTATAACTCCACAGTGCACACAGAAATAAGGACTAAAATGTTACTCAAGAAGTCTTTGACTGGGCAACTGAAGGGATATTCCTTAAAAAAATAAATAAAAATGAGGCACTAGTTTTAGCCTGTGTGCTTGGGACTAAGCCAATGTAAGTGACAAATAGAATACTCAAAGCAGAATAAGATCGATTGCCCAATATAGATGCTCTGCCCAGATTTCACAAGTTTTGTTTTCTTGTGACCTGTATTCATCTAGGTGGAAGATCAGGGGTTTAATATACATTAAGTCTTTCAAGATGGAAATCTCCATGCAAAATAACTTGACTTGAATTACTTTCCTGAACCTTTTTTACATAATTTTGAAATTTTGTCATGCTTCGAAAGTGAAAACCTCTTTTCTCTTCCCCTTTGCTATTGGTAGCAATCAGCTGATTCTGGTTTACTAAGATGACAGAAAGAACAAACCATTTTCCTTAGTGTTTTTGGAAACTTTTTAAAGCAAACTAGAGCACAGGCATATTTTAATAAATGATTACACTCTAAATAGAACTCAATCAAATAAGACCTTTTTTCTATTCCCTTTGTGTAGACCTGCTAACAGATGGCCACGGTATCAAGTATTGACTTTAATTACATTTCAGACTAGAAAATTGCTCCTGAATTCAAATTCAATGCAAGAATATTGCAATCTCTGAACCTAATCAGTAATAACAAACTAACTTATCTTTACACAGGCAGGACACATTCCTGATATGTTGCTTTGCATTCATGGTGATTTTAACTCACCTTGTTATGAAAAGCCCTTCATATCTGTTACTCTGATATTTCTCTTCACTTATACTCTCCTTTTCTCCCTAGTTCCTGATTGGGTTTTCCATAATGTCAAGTTCTGTGTTATGTTAAGTTGGCTTACATCTCCTTGCAAAGCGTGTGCATATTAACCAGCATTTCAGGATCCACAGATCAGCTCAGGTAACATTGGAAGCAGTGCCTGGCTCAGTGTAAGACACACAAGGTCCTTCAAAACTTTCAAGTTACTGAAAGAGAATTGTAGGGTAGAAAGTGGGAGAGGGATGGTGTGCAGGGATATATTGTTAGCATGTAGGAAGTTTTTCAGATAGCATGGATGGGTAGCACATCCCAAGCCTGGGCCTGGAGCCATGGGCCTTCAATGGCAGTATACAGTTTCTATACACTGAAGTCCCTATTTTTTTGTTACCTTTACAGTATGCTCATCTCTTCTGCCCACGCTTTTCATTTGCGTAACTATTGCAAATAGGTTCCTGTTTCATGTTTATTCAAGGCACTTGTTCACTCCCTACATTGCTATTTAGACAATAAAACTACCAAAATTCTTCTACTCATGTAGCTGAAATCTCAGGCAGCTTCTGCTAAAGTATTTTGGTTAAAATACTGTAGAGCTATTTTTTTCCCTCACTAATTCATCAGGCTTTTAAATTGAATAGAAAAAATCTGACTTAGAATCCAGCCTTAATTGTAAATGTGAGTTGACTGTGTCCCTAGGAGTTTTGGAACGATAAAATACAATTTAGACAATGACATGCAAAAATATAATTTAACATGCCAAGAAGAAGATACAAGATTGACTGGTACACCCAGTAATGAAAGATGTTAAGCTTAAATTACCATCCTATAATTTTCTGCTTTGAATACGTGACTGTGTGCACACTAAGAAAGTATCTTCCAGGCAAGAGCATCTGACCTCATTAAGACAGAACTGTTGTTCCTCAGTTGTCTGTACATGTTGCATACGTAAGTGAATCTGTAGTAAAACCCATGTTTTTCAAGAGGGCAAAAACTACTGCAGATGAAGGTGAAACAGAACTGGTTTCAAGAGCATAATTATCAAAATCATATGTTCAGAAGCACACAACCCACAGGATCCAGTTTTTGATATTTTCTTGTGGAATACATTAGCAAAATTTATTCCAAAATAGACCTTTTCCAATAAGTCTTCAAGTTAAGAGGGTCCTAATGTCTAATCACTTTCTAATGAGTGTTATTTTAATTCTGTCATGAATTCTAGTGCTTTATCTATATAGGCAAAAATTCTGAATGCAAATCCACTTCGATCAAGGCATCAGGCAAAAGTAACTTGAGGACAAGTCCTGTTCTGTAATCTCTGAATCAGATCTGCCAATTAATGGTCAGCCCCCCGGATTTCCACATGTGATATGAGGGGGCATTGCAAGTCATCACTGCCATTTTAAGTCAAAATCCAGAATTTGCCTTCTCCTTCCTCCCCAAAACAGCTCATGTCAGCTTGAATTACAACAAGCATAATACAAACCCAAAGCCCTACTCCATGGTAAGCAGGTCAGGTTTATTTTTCTGCTGTGAGCTGTTTTAATAAAAATATTGGAATGCTAATTCAGGTCTTCAGGTCCCTATTAGTTAAGGGCCTCTGGGCAATGCTTTCTTGGCCTCTTGAGAGGAGGAGATAAAAAAGCAAGCAAGCAGCTTGGCTACTACAGCATAGATCTCAGTTATGCTGAAATGTTTGGGTTTGCCAGCTCTCTGATTGTACAGCTTGTTTGTGCAAGTCACAGCAAAACCAGTCTCGAGGAAATAGTACAGGGTTTCATAGTGTCATGTTATTGCCTGATAACCATCAAGAGGAAGCACAAAGCAGTGGCGGTGAAAATGAAACAATTGGGACCAGCCAAGAGCAGGCAAATTCTGAAATTCAGAAATAGCTGTAATACTATGTTACTATTCTGAGATTAAAAGCATCTCACATTTTTGTGGCCTTCTCAAGGGAGCCCTTTTCAATTCTTTCCTATTACCATTACCAAATCCACACCCACTTCTCTCCAGACTGATGGTTGTCCTTTGGCATTTTCTGAAGATTTAGCAAAGACAGTGTCAGGTCAGTTTGCATTCTTCTTTACTCTTTCTGGGCACAGTGGTATTTTGCAGTTTGCCAGCATCTTCAGATGGTACCTTTGTAAAGGGAACCTCCAGGTACACTAAAACTCATAAGAGACAAACCAGCTCCTGGCAGGGTACTGCCCTCATGGTAGCTCTTCAGGGTGGTGGATATTCTGGTATCACATTGTTTCTTTGATCACATTATTCTCCCAACCCTTCCTGCATCATGACTTTCTCCTTGAGAGACAGCTCATCATTTCATACTGTTCTCCTTTTTTGTTGGGCTTTTTGAGGCCGTGGGGATGTCTAGGGGAAGAGGAAGCTTCCCCAAACCTGGTTAACTGCATTTGTTATTGTACTGACTCTGCACTGATGAATTCTAGTTTATGTATAAAAATCCCTTCTCCCAACTTTGTGTGATATTTAGATACAGTTGTTAGAATAATTGTGTCTGGCTTGCTTCAGGTTTCAGATGTTTTTCGTCTGTTTTCTTAAAATACGCATTTCCTCTGAAAAGAGCCAAGAGACAAAAGTAACTGTTGAAGGAAGTAGTTTCCAAAGAGCATATTCCAAATCCTGGATGATTCTTTCATCCATTAAAATCCTTTCATTATCCAGAAGACAGCTACTAAAAGAAAGTACATGTTTTTTACATTTTCTCCGTTACATGTGAAAGTGAAAGGTGGCTTTTACAGCTTTAAAAGAGGCTACTATCATGAATCTGTTTGCTAACACTGACAGAAGAGTGGCTGGAGCCTGGCCTTGTTCCTGAGCTGAAGCTGAATCACGTTGTGAGCACAGTGTGAGGTGCCGCCAAAGGCAGGAGGCTGGAGCAGAGCTTGTTTTGTAGGGCTGGGCATTGGTTTTCCTCCTTGATGTGGTACATACCCTCTTCAGAAGGCAGGAGAATCCATCTGGAACTTACTGCTCACGAGTTTGTTATTAGAGCTCCTGTTATGCAAGCTTCGCTTTTGCAAAGCTCTGCCTGTTTCAATCCAGCCAGACTGCCTCTGGAACACACCTTGCAAGCCTGCCTGCACCCAGAGAGAGAGAGGGATGGAATGAGAGAGACAGACAAGTGTGGTGAGGGTCCCTAAAGGAGAGCAAAACAACTCCAGTGACTCAGTTCCTGCTCCCCTGTGTGTTCCTTGGCTTGCAGGGACATAAATTGTCTCAGCTCAGGTGTGTTGCTGGCATGGTTAAAGATGGCTTAGCCTTCTGCAGTGAGATAAATCTGTTGCAGCCCTTTTCCTTCTGCTCTACAACCTGATGTTGAGGTTGTCAACACATTGACATCTCCTCTTTTCATACAGACCTTTCCACAGACCTTCCAAAAAGTATTTGGCATAACCCTCCCCTTGGATACCCACAGTCATCAGCAAAGGAGAAACCTCAACACAAGTAGCCAGTGACTAATGCTGCTCTGTCAGAAGGATCTGAGCAGAATTCTGCATTGAACTGTGCACAAGCACTGTCTAGACTTCCATTGCTGCCAGCTTCTGATACCCCTGCTTTGAAACTTTCACCTATTAACATTTGGCACTTGTTCTTGCCTGTTATTGTTTTCTGTTCCTTCTTTTTGAAATGGTAAGATGGGACTTTTTGTTCTAAAGAACATTTTTTGAGTTTTTTAAAGACGTTGTTGAAAACTTTTTGTTCTAAACTAAATCTGAACAACTTCTGATGTTCCTTTTTTTCCATTGAGAGACTGGAAATCAAGTAATAGAAAAATATTAAGTGGCTGTAGCAATTTTTATATAGATTTCAGTAGGAGAGGCTATAGTGAGCCTCATGAAGATAGTTCTCAAAAATTGCTGATATTAACTCATTGTCAGGGAAGGAAAAGGCTCCAGTTATTTAAAAGCATTTCTCTTTTGAAAGACAAAAAAGACAACAGCTCTTGTAGCTGAGACCAAGAAATACAATTTAGGACAAATACAAAGAGGACCATGGGCCTTTAAGCCCATGTGGGATCTGTGTGTACAACACAGAAAACCCATCATTCCTTCTCTAACAAGCTTTTATGGTGAGGGAACTATTGTGTATGGTTTGCTATACAGCCCCATCATTTGAGAAGAAAAGGCATTGTGGGGTTTGTGGAGTAGGTGATGATTCTATGCTTGCAGTGATGGCAAAACCACTGAGTTTGGCCCCAGTAAAGATCTGGATAGTATCAATGCTAATAAGCTATATATAACACTATTTATGATAAACCTGACACAGGCACCAAAAAGGTCTGTTACCTTTGTTTTAAAGGCTGTACCACTATAAAAACTTCAAAAGTACATTATGAAATGCCAGGTACCTTTCAGCATTTCATCAACCAAAGAAGCAGCTGTTTTTTTTATTGCAGAACACAACAGTATTTGTGAGCAAAAAATCCAATTAGTCTAATGTAAGGTATTTTTATTATTAGGGAGTTGGGTTGTTTTGGTTTTATTCTGATAAAGCAGAGTATTTCTATTTCATGTTGCTGTGTTTTCAGACTGTCTAACTTGAGGCAAAGTATCATCCACGTTCCTTAACAGATTTGTATTACTTTGCAAATCTAGTGAAACTAATTCAGTTTGCTGTAAGGACCAAATGCAACCAAAATACATGGGAATTTTTCTTCATTTCAAGCAAATGGAGTTTGTTCTTCTTCTACATACATCTTTCTCTTCCCACTTATTTGTAATTAGAATGAAACCGTCTTGTGCTGTCAGTGGACCCCAGATAGCTTGAAGAGACCACATTTTTATCTGTTTACATTAGTCAAATTACTAAACTGGAGCCTCAAATAACTCTAATGTTTATCTGGCATCCCTATTTCTAATTGTTTATTTAGAGCTGAAATGCAGCTCTTCATTTAGGGGCTCACTTAGATCAACAAGCATAAAAGCAAATGACTTGATGGAGTCAGTGTGTCACTTTTAATTATTTTAAGTGAACATTTTTTTTTCAATTGCTGCTAAATGTAAGGCCATATAAAATTGACCCTTTTCAACAGGATCATGTAAGCCCAATTGTCTGATCCTAATGCCTTTTCTAACTACATATTTAATTTTAAAAGAAAAAAAACCCGAAGGCTCTCAATTATATTATGGACTGGATCTATAGTGGGGATAATGCAGACTGGAAATCTGCAAATTAAACCTCCAAATCTTGGTGTGCCTGGGGATCTGTATCCCTGGTGACTACCTGAATTATTGTTATCTTTGCACATCTGGGTTCTGCTCTGTCACTGAAGTCCATAGTACATGGTGGAAAAACAAAAATTAGTAAAGGCTTGCCAGCCATGTGTTCTGTGTCCAAATCCAGCAATTGGCTGTGAATACATGGACCAGGAAGAGGCTTGCTGAGTCCATACCCAGAGCAAGTTGTTACAGGTAATTTTCAACAGGAAACTAATCAGTCTCTTTTTGCAGTTCCTTAGTCCATATGACAATTCTGTCACTCTTAGGAGGCCTTCTTACTATCTCTCAAATATACATTAGAACAACTATAATTTTCTTTTTGCCTATCTCACTTATTCTTCTTGTAATGTTGGCTTTTACTTTCAGTTTTTTTTTTTTTTTTAAACCACTGGTGGTTTTTTCCAACCAGTCAATTCCTTGCCTTTTTAATGCCCTTATTTTATTTTGCTTTTTAAAGAGCTGTGATTGCTAATCAGCATTCATTAACTTCTTTCCCTGTGTTTTCATGATGTATTCAGTTTCTCACAGGAAAAATGGCTGGCTGTTCAGATTTTGGAGACTAGGAAGCTTTTTAATATTCATGGTGATTATTTAGCACTTCTGTTATTTATCATACAGAGCCTCACTGATATATTTTGTGAAACATCTCTACATGGAAAAGTGGGGTCATCATCCAAGGAATGCATAATCTAAGTATAAAATAAATAAGCAAGCAATATCTTTACTGTTTAAACTCAAAAAGAACTAAAGGTCTTGAGGTTTCTTTTGTTGGTGGTTTCTCAAATGTCTTCTTTTTAGTTTCTTGACTGATCCATCCTTTCCTTAGGTGTCTCAAAGAAGTTGCTCTAATACTGACAATTCAAAATGCCTTTTTTTCATCTTTTCTACTTCAATGTGTAGTTTCCAGCCAAGTCAGTCTCTAACTTGCAGCTAGCAGGAAAATAAAAGCCAGCCTATCATTTAAAAATGTGTCACAGTCAACACAATTTCTGTAAACCATTTAAGATTTACTGGCAGTATTGCATAAGAAATGCATTAAGCTTTACGTTAAACACTGTAGCTGTTCTGAGATCAGGCACCATGCAATTCCAGCCATGTGACAGAAACTAAAAAAGAATCATCTACTTCAGCCCTAACAAAACATTCTGAATTCTCCCTTTCTAGGGAATCAAAAAGCCTTTTACTGAAGTGATTAAAGCCAACATTGGAGATGCACATGCAATGGGACAGAGACCAATCACCTTCCTCCGTCAGGTAAGACTACCATAAAATATTATTATTCACTTTTTATTAGAATGCCTTGGAAGTCTGATATGGGTGTTAGTATAAACGATTCCCTAAATGCAATTAGACTTAAAATAGTTCTTGTGTAAAGAATTAAAACTGTTCATTTCTGAGCCAAAGTCCTATTGCTTGCTGATTGTTCTCTTTTAACACAATAGCTTTCCTTAGTTTCCATATCGTTCCCCACCCATACCTTTTCCTGCCACTTCTGTGTTATCAGTCAGCACATTCATTACCAATAATGCTCTTCAAGAAAGGAAGTGGTTGTCTTTAAAGAGAAAAGCAAAAGCCTTGCATCTGAGAGTATACTTTGAGATCTGCACGTAGCTGTGTTCAACCACTTGTACTGTTCCTCATTTTGCACACTTTACTTCCGGGCAAGCTAAATGGTAGGGTAACTTTTAGGGAAGACTACAACAGAATTAATATTTCTACATTATTCCTAAAACTCAAATAAGGCTAAAACTAGTATTATCCTATTTACTGAGCATCCCTCACACCCTCATGTAAAATCCTCTGTCCATAATAATGTAAATTCAGAGAGTTGCATGAACTGAAGCCTTATCAAACTGAGGGTCCAGGTGATGAGAGGATAAAATCGAGCTACACAGCAAACTAGGGAGACCTGAGCTTCTTACAAATTATTCAGATGTATTACAGGTTATTCCAATGTTATTAAAGAAAATGGGAAATCCTTTCTCCCCATGACTGTGTGCACACATGGATTAATTCATTGTCATTGTTCCACAAGAAGGCAACAGCCTATCCATATTACACCATGTAAGCATAAAAATGAGAGAGACTGAAATAAATTAAGTTGATCTCAAGAGAGAGCTCTCAATTCTTTGTGTCTTACCTTCCTTCATTAACTTAATTCTACTGGGTCATGTTTCTACTTTCACTATGTTCTATATCACCACTTCTTTTTTTAATTAAATATTTCCCATGAATTCAGATCAGTAAGAACTAGAAGTTATTTTGAGGAAGGATTATTAGAACATGCAACTAGGACTTCAAAATTTGATCGTATTTTTTCAGTTCTGCTTCATACTTAAAATTCTTGACGTCCTGTCAATAAAGTGGGCTAGTAATATACAAAGTTCTCAGAATGATCAGCCTTGGCCCCTTGGTGCTCCCTTCCCCTTAAAGGCATGGTGGCATGGGACACCACAGTCCCACGCTGGAGAAAAGTTTAAGGAATTCAGCATATTGCATAATATTTCAGAAATATGTTCCTTTTTTTTCAGAAGATCTCTCATTTCCCATAATTTCTGTTAGCTCAGTAGATTCTGAGGAAGTAGGCCTTAAACACTTGCAATATTCAAATAAGATGATAATTTTGAATACACCCTGTTAATTTCAGTGAATAAATTGAGGTTCTGTAAGTAACACAAAGAGTGGAGGATAGAGCTGCTTAGAGATAACACAGGAATAATTACCTGTGCTTTATTGTGTTTGCACTATGCTTAGCTCACCTGGACTCCAATCTTCACTGTCTGTAACACAGACAGTTAATAATTCTAGAGCTGTTTTTATCAGCATAACTTGGAACCTGATAAGATTTCTTCTCTTCTGTGAGCACAACCCTTAAAAAAAACCAACTGCAAACTTTCATCAATAACCTGTGTTTTAAATTAGCCAGTGTTTGTGATCTTCATTTCCAAGAAAAGTTGACATAATATCATCAACTTAAAATAATTATTGAAAAGTGGCCAATTTACATTTTCTTGGCACTCCAGGTGGTGGCCCTGTGTACATACCCAAACCTGTTGGACAGCCCGAGCTTTCCAGAAGATGCCAAAAAGCGAGCCAGACGGATCTTGCAGGGCTGTGGAGGAAACAGCTTAGGTAAGGCTCTGTGCCAGTTGCTCCTGTTGGTGTTAGAAACAACAAAGGTGCTTTCAGTATCTGCAGCTGATGGGGGTGGGTTTGCAGTGTGACCTACAGATGCTGACAAATAGTGCAGATTTTTGGTGGGAGTTGTGACAGAGGAGAAGGTGAAGGTTATACATCTATGGAGCCCTCATCACAATAATATCTAGGCATAGCTAGATGTTGAGATTTTTTGCACGAGGAAAGTGGCAGAAAGTACTGGTGAGGCTCTGTTCTGTTGGTATGACATCTCTTAATCTGGGGCTCTGTGTCTCCTGCTAAGACTGGGTGGAGGGTTTTACAGTTTTATCCTCTCCAGATGTTTCTCTGCCAAGGAGTCTATAGTCCCTGTAAATGCTGGTCTCAACAAACAATGTATGTCCATCTCAGATGATCCAGTGCACACTCCTGGATCTTAATTTTGAACTATCGGTTCAGGTATTTGTCAGAGGATGAACTGGAGTATCAGAAACTCAGGTACCAAGGTGATAATCCTCTGCAAAAGGAAACCTACATGGCTGAAAGGTGATAGCTCTTTATCTAGCTGAGATAGTTTTAACTGAATGTGTCAGAGCTCTATTTCTCCAAGTTAAAATATCAACTTGTGAAAGAACTACAGAGCTCTGTTCTTCAACCACTGTTCCTACAAGAGTACATATGTAATATCCACGTAAGTAAGTACAGAGTTTGCATATTCAGTAGAAAGGAAATGGAAGAGACAATTTCTTTCTCATCTAGTGACTGTGCTGCCTACTTGTACCTGGCAAATGCCACTAGAATTTCCACTGTGCAGATACTGCTACAGCAGCTGGGTGCAGCAATGAATCTGGCACACTTACCTTCTTTCAAGTAGGCAAACAGTGACATTTCAGAGGACTTATTACAGCAATTGGCATATTTCTTAATCTTTGTGATTGCAGTGCCTATTTGCACTGGCAAATTTTGAGAGCAGGTGCTGTGAAACTTTATAAAATAAACAAAACATTAACAGTGATTGCATTAGCAGTATTTCCACCTTGGACTATTCCTAACAACACAGCCTAATACAGAATGTACTTTATCTTTGCCTTCTTTGTATTGGTTTGTCTTTTAATGTAGACCATTAAAAATACATTTATCAAAACTGAGAAGTTCCTCCTGCTTCAACGAATCCCTTTCCTGTCTTACTTTGGAACAATAAAGCCACATAGTACTGTTGGATGTAAGAGTTACTGGGGATACATTTGAGTTTTGACTGAATCTTTCTTCGTAGTGACTCTCAAATTCAGGGACATAGAAGGAGTTCTCAGAATGATCAGTCTTGGCCCCTTGGTGCTCCTCCCTTCCCCTTAAGGGCGTGGTGGCATGGGACACCACAGCCCCACGTTGGAGTAAAGTGTAAGGAATTCAGCCTTGCATAATATTTCAGAAATACGTTCCTTTTTTTCAGAAGATCATTCATTTCCCATAATTTCTGTTAGCTCAGTAGATTCTGAGGAATTAGGCCTGAAAAAGTTGCAATATTCAAATGAGATGGTAATTCTGAATACACCCTGTTTATTTCAGTGGATAAATTGAGGTTCTGTAAGTTACTGGAGTCTAAATGTCTTTTTATCTTGGAAT
>VZTN01013629.1:253492-284894 GCA_013400515.1 Erpornis zantholeuca | reverse complement strand
ATACGGTTCATATATACAAACTCCTCTATACAATACTAGCTCAGGAGCTTTGCTAGGAAACAGAAAATCTGATGTACATTGTACTCAATTCTCATCTCATTCTCCGTTTGTCACAGGATCCTACACTGCCAGTCAAGGTATAAATTGCATCCGTGAAGATGTTGCTTCATATATTGAAAGAAGAGATGGAGGAGTTCCTGCAGATCCAGATAACATTTATCTCACCACTGGGGCAAGCGATGGCATTTCTGTAAGTGTTAAAATGAAACCTGTCCCTTCTTGGTACACACTGTAGCTTATTAGTTACCTCTGGAAATACAGATCTCTGTTGAACCTCTGGTCTCACCAAGTCCTTTGAGCTTGGTCTGGCAGATACTGAAGCCACATTCAGTGAATATCCAATACTGTGAACAAACCAGTGAACCTGAGTGGATGTCAGGTGCCAACTAAGAAGCAGGTGCAAAGTCTCTTAATATACATTAAATTATACCTTTCTGTAAAGGTAGTATGAACTACAGATGCCTAAATATAAAATTTAGAAGATTCAGAGCATTCAGACTAAATAATAGTTGTCCTCAGTGGCTCAAATACATAAACGTTGGAGATTAAACAGTATCAAGCAGTGGCAGAGGGAAGAGGGAATTACCTCAGTGGTGAGAAGTCTCAGCAGCTCTTCTTCCAAGTAAACTCTGCTAGTGCAGATCAGTGCCAGTGAAAATCCCAAAGATCTGTTTCTGTGTATTTCAGTTTGTTTGAGAAACACTTCAGGTTTTGGGTTCAACCACGGTTCAAAGATGGTCCTCAGTTAAGTCAGGAATACCAGTCTTTATCAGATCGTTCCTTCACACAGACACATTCGCTGATACTACAGCGGCAGTTGTTGGCTTTTATGAAGGCAGCCTTTGACAGTGTGTTGGTGAAGGTGGTTTTTTAAAGGACATCTAGTGGCAGAGCTCAGAATGACAACGATCCGGCAGGAACAGCTCTCCGGAGGTCTGCAGTCAATTGGCTTTCCAGAGTTTCTGACACTGGCAGCTTGTCAGGAATGGCAGCGCAGTACATCTAATCTGCACCATGCTGATTTGATTTCACCACTGATGTAAAGTCAGCACTACAACGAGTCTCATTATTTGTCCCTTCTAAAGATAAAACAACTATTGTTTCACACCTCAGGGGAGAGAGGGTGTTGAGAAGTTTTTAAATATGCATTTGATCCTGATTATATGTTTTGGATGCTTGGTATTTTTAAACTAGTGGTGGGTACAAAATTATGTTGATTATAAATCATTAGCTTAGCAGCTGAGTATGTGATGAGAGGCACAGAACAGCAGATTTTGCACCAGAATCACCAAGAAATTAAAGGATACTGCTACTGAGAGAAAAGATATTTTTGGGTTTAGATGCCAATTACATGCTGATAAGGATGCTTACTTTGATTGCACCTGTACTTCAGAGTTCTCCCTTGGTTATAAAGGCAAGAAATCTCTCTGCTTCCTGCCCCTGGCACACTGTTTTATTTAATTAACATGTAAAAAGCCTCCACATCACACAGCCATTGTGCACAAGGAAATTGTCTGGACTGACATTAGCACAAACATTACTTTTCTGTCTGTATCTTCTGGCCATAAATCATACATATGATTTTATTTCCATCCCAACACATGCAGACTTTTGGTCTGTTCTGTTACTTGAAAATGAAAACATAATTGCTCCTAATGTAAAACAGGTTTCTCTGTTTCAAGGGAGAATCTGCACAGGCCCAGTTCTAGTTTCTGGTTTTATTTATTGGTCTCTTGTGGTTAATGAGATAAAATGAATGGAAGGCAATGAGCAAGAACTAGCTAAAGCTTCTTAGCTTACAACAGGGCACAGCAGAAAAATCATAATCTTGATATTCCTGTTGTGAAATTGCCCTCTAGCCTTGTGCTCAGAATGTTTTTCTTAAATTTTGCAGTTGATCAGGCATGATCTTTGGAAGCTATGACATGAGAGGATTCCATTAACCTTAGACCATCCTCACTCAGCCACTAACAACCTTAAATAAATAATTCTCTGACTATCTGCTTCTAGGACAGAAATCCACCTTAAATCTAGACTTTTTTAGAAAGGAAGTCTAGTAACTTATTCCAGAGTATTTTATTAATCCTGGTGTGTGGATTTTTAAAAAAATTCTTTTAACTCCTACTTTTTCCCCAGGCAATTTTAAAGATCCTGATCTCAGGAGGTGGCAAATCCCGAACAGGAGTGATGATTCCTATACCCCAGTACCCCTTATATTCAGCAGCCATCTCTGAACTGGATGCTATCCAGGTGAACTACTATTTGGATGAAGAAAATTGCTGGGCTCTAAATGTGAATGAACTTCGCCGTGCCTTGAACGAAGCTAAGGCATATTGCAATCCAAAAGTCCTCTGCATCATCAACCCTGGAAATCCCACAGGTCTGTGGGAATTTTGTTTAGTGAATATGGGTTTTAAGACTTCTTTTTCTTTACTTTTTCATTCATTTGACATTGCAGGCAAATCCTAAGTACATATCAAATATGTAAAGCTGAGTTCCAGAGATCAGTGCTCTAAGTAGGACAGTATGTTTTACTTTTAGAAACATATTTTCTGTGTCATGGAACTCCAGAAAGGAGGGAACAGGTTCACTTCACTGGATCCCATTTGAAGCCACTGCTTCCACTGAAGTTTTCAGACTTGTGGGATGACTTTCCCACTTTTGGTCTATGTGAAAGATCCTGCCTCTGGCACGCCCTGTAGCCTCTTGCTTCTGAGAGGAATGACTGTAAAAACTCAGAACTCAGTGGCAAGCACTGCCTCCCTCAGAATTTAGCTGTTTGAGTAGTTGAAGTTGATTGGTAAGAAACTAGCTCCCACTTAACCATCATGCATGTGAGTATTTACAGTGATTAGTTGTACAGAGAGTACTCTCAATAAGTCATTGATTGATTACTGTATCTCACACTTCCTTTGCTTGAGATGGACTAAGTTACCTTGTACCACAGTTCTTCTGAAAATGTTCTTAATTCCATACTTAGTGAACTGAATTCTAAAGTTCAATAGCACTTTTCTGAGGAAGAGGGGTATCTCCCTGAAAAGTTGGTAATCTAAGTATATGTGGGTGAAAAGATCTGTATGTGTACACTCCACTAACTTTCTTCTTGCTTTAAAAATCAAACTATAGGACAGGTGCAAAACAGAAAGTGCATCGAAGATGTGATACACTTTGCTTGGGAAGAGAAACTTTTTCTTCTGGCTGATGAGGTAATGGAATAATCGGTTCTCTCAAAAGCCCAGCTAAGAGTACTCAAATCAGGTTTAATTTTGTTCCATGTGTGGTATTGGTATTTTTTAAGTACAGGGAACAGACTCTCTGTTATCATATTAAGACATGAACAGACATGCAAGATTCTTAATATCAAAGGATCACTACAACAGGTAGCTTGATCTGGGTTTGAACTACAGAGAAAGTGTAGGGGACACAAGGAAGAACTTTGCTGGAACAGACCTAAAGACCTATGTGGTGCTCAGACCACTTCAAATGGAAGAAACAGAAGGAAAATCAATTCAAACATACAAGTAAAGGTTAAATCATACAAAGAAGCTCACTGTTCTTCCAAAGGCCCAGCCTTTAAGTCTGGTCACATCAGATAAAAAGTATCATGACAGTAACTATTACTTAACAAAGAACCTTGTGTCTTCTAACAGCTTTTAAGTTTTGAGTGTAAGCACTGTTTCTTCAGTTCAGATCTGCCTCTCTAAAAGGCCGTGTTTTATCGTTAGTTGGGGGAACAGAGCACATTAATGTCTTCTGACTGTTCAGGTTTACCAGGACAATGTGTACTCTGAAGGATGCCAGTTTCATTCTTTCAAAAAGATTCTGTATGAGATGGGACCCGAGTACTATAACAATGTTGAGCTGGCCTCTTTTCACTCCACCTCTAAGGGATACATGGGCGAGTAAGTCTGATTTAGTTTTTTTTTTTATTTCATCTTCCTCATTAATCTGGTTGGACAGCCCTTTTATGTTACTGACGTGAAGGTAATCCACCGTAATTAATCCTCTATTAATTTTAAATAAAGACTATTAAGAAAAGAAAAACAAGCACAGAGTAATGGATTAACTCCGTGGTTTTCAAAGTACCACATAATAAGCATATTTATTTCAGACACGTAATGCCTCAGTCCCACAAAGGTGAAATCCTACAGTCCCAATCTGGACCTGTGATAAAGGAAAATTGGCCTCCAACATTCAAGGGAACAGCTCAATAATCGCTGGGAGGTTTGATATCACAAATGTTTGGGTTTGATTGTTTTGGGGAGGAGGAGATGGAAGAGAAATAATTTTTTGATTAAATGTATGCTGCTACAGCCATATGCTCTTGTTCTGAAGATTAAAAATCCATGTTAATTGTTAACTCGCCGAACAGGGAAGCTGCATGTCCACCTTTATCTCTGTATGGGATACTAGGACTTAATATGATGTAGCTCCATCTGAAACCATTATCAGTGTGGCAGCTGTTTCAACAACCTCTATGTTACCTATTGTAAGATTCTCATTAATTCTCTTTCCACTTCTGCAGTCATTGTCATTGCTTTTGTGGTATTTATACACTTGAGGTTAACCAATCTCTTCTGTTCACTTTGTCACAGGTGTGGCTACAGAGGAGGTTACATGGAAGTCATTAACTTGCACCCAGAAATTAAAGGACAGCTCATTAAGCTGCTTTCTGTTCGCCTTTGTCCTCCAGTCTCAGGACAAGCAGCCATGGATATTGTGGTGAATCCTCCAGTACCTGGAGAAGAATCTTATGCACAGTTCATAAAGGTCAGCAATAACATGCTTGTACTTTTGTGCATTTCCCAAACCTATCCTAAGTACTGGGAACTCAAATTATGCACAGAGATCAGTCTTCTTTCGTTTTTCCTTGGACAATCCTGTATTAACACCAATTTACAGAACTATGGAGTGTATTCAAAATTAACTTAGTATGACATTTAAAAATACTAGGAAGGCATTATCAAATCAGCTTTCTTGCTGATAAATTCAACTTTTTTCCCGTGTTTAATATGACAAAAGGTTTGCTAAACAAGATTTGCTGTTACTAAAATCTAATCAGGAATATAAGTTTAAATACAGTTATAAAATTAATCTTTTTCTTAAATATCCAGTGCCTCTATATACTGAGCATATCCTTCTGTATTGAAGGATACATATAATTTCTCACTTGTAAAAATGAAGCTGACTCTGGCTTAAGATATTACATTATCAAGTTAAATCAAAGGTTCAGCTAGCATGGTCTCTAAAAATAGCCAAGAGTGGATGCTCAGAAAGAAGACTGTGAGAAGAGAGCACACAGATAGAGACTTCTACAGGTTATTGTCTGACTACAACACTGTATTTGTATTCTGCTAAAGCCTTTTTGAACTGCTGTTTCTAAGAGCAGAACTGGAATATGGAATATGGTTTGCTCTAACAACTCAGAAAAGCCCTACAGTTTCACTTGGGGAAGGCCTTTTGAAACATCATAGTTTCTCCTGGTGTTTTTATTGCTACTTCAAATGTGTCCAACTGAATACCTTCCTTTTAAACAGGAGAAGGAATCTGTTTTGAACAATCTTGCCAAAAAAGCCAAACTAACAGAAGACATGTTTAACAAGATCCCAGGAGTTCACTGCAATCCCCTTCAAGGAGCTATGTACGCTTTCCCACGGATCTTTCTTCCTTCCAAAGCCATTGAGGAAGCAAAGGTCAGTCAGTCTTTCTTACCCCAATCCATTTTAACCTCCTCTCACCTGTGCCTGCCACTTCTAATGATGAACTTTGATTCCAGAGATGGACTACAAAAGCAGTATTTCGTGGGCTGTGTATGATATTAAATATAACATGACCTTTATTTTAAGAGAGGAAAACAAACCATATGATTTCATCACAGTGCTAAGGCTCCCAGGTTGGAGTGTCCCCAAGGACGCTGGTGTTTAGGTCACACAAGTAGCTGGCCCTGTGCAGTTCCAAATTGCTGCCTGTGCCTGGGTTAGGGAGGCCAGCACATGTAAGTGGCAGTGTGCTACTGACCCTACAAGGGAAGCCCCATTCAGCAGGATTAGGAAAGAAGGCTAGAGGCTTCTTCACAAATTTCACCTTCTTGCCTTTGGGACAGGAACCTCTATCAATAAATGATAAGTCTTTCTGTTCTTAAGTAGAACTCTGAAACCTAATTTGTAATATTCATTTCGTAAAGGGAATTTTATTAGCACAGCTGAGAACAAAAATAGGGCTGTTTTTCAGCTGCTTGTTTGATTAGGAATGTAACCTGTATATATTTAAGAACTTTTCATAGTTATTAATCAGGGGACTTCCTAGGCAGCAGATTATTCGGGGGGGAAAAATAGTAACTGCCAACAGAACTGGAACACACAGTTCTCAAATTAATTTAATCTTCTCAAATGTCAGTGCCTTAGATTTTTCCAAGTACAACTTTGAGACTTTCGACAAAAAAGTTACAAGCTAGTCAAGGAGAATAACAAAATTACCTAAACCCATTCTTTTGAAGTGAGTTTTTGTGTAGGTTATTCAGCCCTGTTCCTCCTTGAAATACTGTTATGTAATTCAGTGTGAACTGCCCCATAAGCAATTGTTCTTCATCTTCTTTAGGAAACTGAATAAGAAACAAATAATGTAAGATAAGGGTTCAGAAAAAAAAGAAGCAATCATGAAATTACATATATTAGGAACATTTTACTTCAATAATTCCAAGGCATCCATTCCCTTAGGCTCATAAAATGGCACCTGATATGTTCTATTGCATGAAACTTCTGGAAGAGACTGGAATATGTGTTGTACCTGGAAGTGGATTTGGCCAGAGAGAAGGAACCTACCATTTCAGGTACAGTTTCTGTTTGTTTAAAAGCAAATTAACAGTAAAAACAAAGTGTCATCCCAGTTCTTTCCACTCTGATTAAATATGAGGATTTTTATTTCAGTTTATGTTGTCTCAGTTTTTACTGGACAGTTTCTGTGGACTGACAGCAAGGTCAAAGATCTCATCTGCTAGATGAGCTAGTCAAGTTTTTATGGTGTTTCCACAGCTTGCTGACATAATTATATTCTATTTTTACACAGTGGCATTTGAAATGCCTTCTCTGGGGATACAAACAATAGTAATAGTTTAGACTTTAATCTTAAAGTTGGCTATGGAATTACAAAAATAGCCCTGAATTCTTTTTTTTGGGGGGGAGGGGGTTAAACTGTGTTTGTATACGGAGAAACTGCATGAAAAATGCAGTAGCTTTCCTATAAATCTGCTCCTTAAACACTATCATTTTCTTACCAAAACAAGATGTTGAACTAAATAATCTAATATCAAAACTGTGTTGCTTTTGCTGCCAATAAACAGAACTTTGCTCCAGCCGAGCCACTGATAGCTAGAATTTATCATGGAATTTAGTCTTCCTCAGTCTGAAACAACACAACAGAGGGTATCTTTAGCCTTGACAGTTCTGCAACACAGCCAGCTGGGTTAGATCCCTGGGTACACACAGGTCCAGGAAAAGCCTAGAGAGTCCATTCTTGCACCAGTGTGGGAAAACCATCGTGTTCTGTGGGTCTTGCATACAGCCTGGCATTACACACCCCCTGGCATTTTCAGATTATGCAGAAGAAGCGAAAAAGGGACTCAAACCTGCAGAGTGGGATGTTGCATTATTTTAATGCTTCTGAACTCAGTTTTCAAGAAAGAAAAGATGTACATTTACTCATAACTGACAACACCTAAATCTCAAAAAAATGGGTGTCATTTGGCATAACTGCCCAACAGTGGGAACTGAGTTGCTGTTATTTCTTACTGATAACCTTCTACAGCACTCAACAGAAAATAACAGTTCTTGAATTCCTATTTACTAACCAGTTGAAACAAATTGCTCTAGTTTAATAGTATAGTTCAATTAAAGTAAAAATGCAAAAAATGAGAGAATCACGTCAAAACAGATATTAAACTTGTTATTTGCTGTGCTTTGAGATTAATCAAGATCTGTGCAAAGATCACAGTTTAGCTGGTTCTGAAGATAATGTGGGTTGGTTTTTTTATTTCTTTAAATACTATTTTTCAGAATGACCATTCTTCCTCCAGTAGAGAAGCTGAAGATCCTACTGGAGAAAGTGAAAGACTTCCACATAAAGTTTCTTGAAAAATATGCATGAAACTACTGTGGCTTTTCCCCCTTCATCCCCTCCCCTTCAAGGCAAATGCAGACAATGAACAATGATGTGCTGAGAATGTGCTGTTTATCTAATTCAACTAAATTCAAAATAGATAGAACCAGACTCAGATACTGCTACAACTTATTGGACTATTAAAGTTATGTCTGGTGTAGAAGACATTGTTACACCATTGTTAACTTTTTTTTAGGGGAAGGGGAAGAACGTGAAGAAAGAGGTGAAAAGAAAGAGTCAGTAAATGTTTTTGTGCCTTGATTGGAAGTTACATTTGTGAACTTTTGACTCAATAGGTTGGCTAAGGGAATTGCTCATTAAAATTACTACTGTCGTATGGGCTTTTTTACAAAACAGAAATGCCAAGTTCAATTGTTCAGATAGGAATGTGTTTCCCATTTTAGAATTCTACTAAACAAAAATCCAAATTCCTACATTATAGGTATTGCTTGGTTTAATTTTTTGTTGGTTTTGTTGTTAAGTTGTTCTCCAAACTTGATCAAGCATGTAGGGACAGCATGCTTGTTTAAAAACATCTTCAGCAGATGTGTGCAGATGGCTTTGAAATCCTGCTAAAAAGAAATCCTGCCATCCCAGCATAGTTGGAATGGAATATACAGTTTTGACCAGAGGAGTGAACGTGGTGTCTGAACCATATTTTTATGAAACTGAAACATAACAAGGAATACAATCTTCTTCTTCCTGTGCTATTCAACACATGATCCCAGCATACGAACACCGAACACTTCCTGCCAGAGCAACTCCAGGAGTCTCCTGTTAACTTTACTCCATTTTTTATACACATGGAACAGAGCAAGTTACTGTCTCAAAGCAGATGTGAGTATAGGCAATCCTTTCAAGTAGGGTAAAACACAACCCTTTCAGAACTGCTCTGTCTGTGGGGAACATTTGTCTGGAAACATCACACAGCCCCTCTAGCTGGCCAAAATCCAGCTGGAACTGGCAAGGACTGACACGTTGTTACCAGGAGAAATGCTGGGGCTGATTTCTAATGAAGGAAAAGGTGTTTAAAGGAAAATGTCTTACACCAAGCGTAAAGATAAGGATAGTACAGCTGACACTTAAATCTTCCCCAGTCCTGCTGCTGGCTGAACGGTCCTGAGTGCTTCTCAAAGCCCAGCTCAACACGGTGGCTATCTAGGAGTACAGCTGACTCCACTAATCTCTGCCAGCTTCCCTGCAAAACAAAAGACAGCTTCTGTTTCTCTGGAGCTGGAAGCTGGACACCTTCTGCTAGCTCAGATAAAGGGCTAAAGGAACAGAGCTTTTAGTATTCAGATATGAAAGCATTAGCATTTGTCAGGCTTAGACTCAGCATTTACTGAGTTTATTCATTAAGAATATCACACTCAGTCTTAAACCATTTTAAGTTATTATTTAGAAGTAAAGTCATTTTAATGTCTACTGGCACTTTGTAAGGCTGCTGTTGTAGCTGATTGAACACCCTGTGCTGATCCAGGTTACTAAAGCCAAGGGCTAGAGAAACACCATCCAGATAAACCTGTGCCAATTCATCATGTGAGGAAGACGAGATGTTGTTGCCAATAACTGTCCTTGCCACAGCAGCCCCAGTCTATGGCCCAGCATTAACAGTGGGTGAGCTTCTCAGAGTCCCTTATTGAGGCCTGGGAGAAGAATTTATTCTTCTCAATCACCTGCCAGGGGTCACAGGTTATGGATGGAAATGGCACAGCTGCTACACAAAGCTACTGTGCAGGATTGGAGAAAAAAAATTGTACTTTTCTCCTCGGAGAAATGCACTTCTGGGAGGACAGCACACTGAAAACACTTATGCTGCTACTATCCATTGAAAAATACAACCTGTCAGCACTCTCCACTTGGCATCCTTAATATGCACTAATGAATCAAACCCAGAGAGTTAAACCGTGGTAGGAGGTCAGAATAATGATGTAAAAATAAGACAAACAGCACTTTCCTCCTCTAGGAATGTGTCCAAATCAGATCTGGCTTTGGACTCTTAACGCAGTGTAGATTGAAACTAAGATATAACAATGGGAGTTAGAATATTTTTTATATTTTTGTAACTACAGCTTTTTCATGGGGTAGTATTTGTAATCTAATAAGTCAATAGATTTTATATTTGCCTTGCATTTGCACCTGATACTTCTGGAAAAAATGTAAAGGTTTACAAGTTTATAATGATAATTTACAGGTGTGAAAGGCTTTTTGTTTTAAGTCGGGACAGCAATTCTTACACTTTTAAATCAAAATATAATGGCATAAACTGAGTTTTTTCTAAACATTCTATTATGGTGCCTTTTATGTTTCTGACATTATAAGGGATAACAATTTGTTCTTGATGCATCTCATATGGAAGGGTGGTAATTTCTATTGTCCATCCACAATATTTGTATGTATTGTGATAAGGTTAATGTGCATTTTTGTGGAACAATCATGTAAACCTAAGACAAAAAGGCTTATTTTCCATATCTTTGAAATATTTCATTAATAACAGACAATCCTTCCTTTCAAATGCATGCTTCTAGGTTTGATCTTCCTCCAGGTGCTCCTTATAACAGTACTTCAGATGTATGAGACTTCCAAATAATAAAGCACATGTTTAAAAAATGGTAATACTTCTCCATTTCCTATGTCACTGGAGCAACACCAGCTGGATTGCACTATGACTCATTTAATCCCATGTTCAAACCAGTATTTACTAATATTTAGTATCCATGTACCAGATCATTAATTTCTGCATCACTCCAGTTTATGGACTTGAAATTTGTCCAACTTATTACCACAAAACTATTCCCTGCCAGCGCAGAACTGTAAATAGAGATGGTCTTAGGCAAGCTTATGCTCACAATTAATCCTATGATGTAAGGAGTTGTAACCAGGAGTTAAGCAAGCCAGACTTCTTTCTTCATAGAGAGGATCAGCTAGTCAGCTGAGGCTGATCAACTGCGTCCTGAAAGCTTTGGTGAGGGGTTTGTTTGGTGTTGTCAGTTCCCTTTTAAAAAAACTTATTATGGCTTGTAGGAGATTAAATTTACAGAGCAACACTATCTTGTCTTTTTGCAGTGACACCTCAGAATTTTAGTGGTGTTTGTTTGGTAATTTCAAAGAAAACAAAATTTAGGGAAAGGGAAACTAGTCCTGCTTCCCTGAACATATATGCATATGCCACAACCACCAAAAGCAGGAAATTATCTTCTTTATATCAGGATTTTGAGTGTTTTCTGGAACAGAAACACATACCTGTTTGTTTGGAGAGGTTGTTTTTTTTTGGGGGGGGGGTGTGGGAAGGGGAGTATGATTTTTGTTTTACAAAAAACAACATGGTCTGATATAAAATGCTTATACTATGAAGTGTCAATCAGATTTTTACAGGTTTTTTTGAGTGACATAGTCTGTCCCATCTGGCTTAGGAGATATGCCAGATGCAGATGATTCAGAAAAAGCTACTCACTTCAGAGAGCTTGCAGCATCAGTATACACCATGTGAAAACCACTAGTGTTTAAAAAAATTATCCAAGTGCCTTTATACACAGTTCCTTAGTAAAATTTATTCAAAACCCAAGATACTTATACCCCTGGTATTATTTTTATATTTGGATACATGCAAGATAATAAGTTTCTTCAAGGAATTCTATTTTTAACAATAGGAATTTGAATGTTTTTATATATTCAGTATTTGGTGTAGCCACATCTTTCTAATGTTCCATGTTATTCCATGTTTATTAAATCCTGTCTTCACCTGATCAGAATTTGCACAAGCTGTAACCATTTGCATTGGACAGAGCAGGTTATTCTCTTTGCTAGCTTTGAAGCCCCGCACGTTCTGCACACTGAACAGCAGTAAAGCAGCTAAACGCAAACCCGAGCTTTAAACAGCGCCCTTCCTATCGAGCACAGAGGCTTCCCAGCACCTGTGGAAGCCCTGGCAGCACCAGCAGCGCCTGGCCCAGGCTCGGGTAGCCCCGGCCCCGCTCACAGTGCCCGGGGATGGAAACGCTCACCTGCTCCAGCGCAGCTCCTGTGTGCCCGGACTGCAGCGGCTGCTCCGCACAGGGAACGAAATAGCGCAATTCATTTGTGCCACCAGGGCCGAGTGTGTGGTGTGCGTACACACGCGTGAGCCTGCTAAGCTCCTGTCTGGGCGTAAGGGTCATAAAATTGTAGAATCATAGAATGTTGAGGGGTTGGAATGGACCTTAAAGGCCAGCTTGTCCCTACCCCTCGCCATGGGCAGGGACAGCTGCCACAAGGCCAGGCTGCTCAAGGCCTTATCCAGCCTGTCCTTGAGCACTGCCAGGGCTGTGCCATCCACAACCTCCCTGGGTACCAGTGTTTCACCACCCTCACAGTGAAAAATTTCTCTCTATTAACTAACCTCAGTTTGCCCCCTTTCAATTTGTACCCATTTCTCCTTGTCCTGTCACTGCAAGTTCCGACCGTGTGCCTCTCTCGCCAAGCCTGAGGCAGCTCCCAGACGGGGCATCCCCAGCCACCCCCTCTCCCCTCACGCCCTTCCCTCCCTTCAGACAGAGCCCGGAGACTCCGGCGTTCGCTCGTCCCCCGCCCCAGCGGCTCCCGGGCCGCCCCCTGCCCGCCCCGGGGGTGTGTCCGGCCGGCTCCGCTCTGANCGTGCCGGCTGCGCAGCAGCGACTCGGGCGTGGAGCCGGACCGCGGAGCGCTGCCCCGGGACAGGGACCAGCGCACCGCGCTCTCCCAGAAGAAGAAGGACCAGCGCATCGCGCTCTTTCTCAGCGATTTCGACCAGCAAGGTAGGGCCGGGGCTGTCCGGGATGGGTGGAAAGAACGGTGTCTCCGGGCCGGGAGAGCCCCGGGCCGGGGTCGCGCCCTCGGGCAGGGCCGCCTGTCCCGAGGCCCCGTCCGCCGGGGGGTTGGCGGCTGAACGAAGCTCCAGGCGCTCCGACTCCCGGCTCGGATTTCTCCGGACAAAACAGTTTTGACTTTCCTTTATAGCGCGGTCTTGCAGTGCTTATACTTGGAAGCATGTCACACGCATAGCAATAAAAGCCTGTTTTGTTTTAAAGCCAAGGAGCACATCCAGGAGATGAAGAAAGAGCTCGATTCGCTTTTGCAGACAGCGGAGAAGGCGTTTGCTGTGGAGCTGCTGACGATGCCGGCTGCCGTCAGGAAGATGAAAAGGAAAGAAGTGCTTGGTGAGTGTGCTTGAGAACTTGGTGGTTTTCATGAAAAGGTTTGCTTTGTCTGCTCAGTATTTTAAGCAGATCGGCAGTTCTGTTACCTTGCAGATGCTCGCTGAGCACTCTAGTTCAAGTAGACAACACAGAATATAGAATTAGTAGGTGACTAGTCTGGAGTGTACTGTTACGTGTACACTTAAGTAATCTTATTTAAAGTCTGAAGAGACAAGGAATAATTACAAACCTAGTGTTTTCTATGTGTAAAAACAAGCATTTTTTTTTATCTGAATCTCTTCATCTTTAGCCACAGAGATTATTTTGCCTTTGTCAGTTGGAACTCTCCTGAGCCTTTCTCATCTCGTCATTTACCTGTGATGATGAGCAAACAAGTTTAATTTTAACTCCCACTGATGCAGAGGTTTAAGATGTGTACACTCAGCATCAGATGTATATTCTGGTGAGAACTGATGTTTTTGGGAATCTGCCTTGCAGCTGGAAATTGTAGGGGCTACACAGAGGTCAAACCTGAAACTCTTGAAGAACTTGAGGTTACTGTATGCCTGAGTCTGTATTTTGATGTCCTTCTTGAGAAACTTCTGCCTAAGAACATTAGCTGTCTGCAGTGCAATGTGTGCACATGGTGGTTCTTCGAATTCAGGGGATACCCTGTGTGATTACACTCAGGATTCTTTCAATGATTAAACACTGAAATGGCCTTAGATTTTCACTGTTGTTTTGTAGGAGTGACTGTCCTACAAGACTGGAATATAGCTCAAATGCAACACATATGCTGACCTGAGGTTACCTACTTAACCACTGTAATTCTGAGTTATTTGTTCAGCTTCTGAGCCCATAAGATAAGAATCTGAAGATAAAAATTATGCAAGTAATAGTATCTAAGTAAGTTACAATTTCTTGAGTTACAGATTTGCAAGGACGGGAGGAAGTGGCTCTTGCTGCTGCAGTGGTAAGTGTATGTTTTCAAATTTTATCACAGTTTACAGAATAGAATTCTTTTCTCCCTGCTGTAAATACTTCAGATAAACGAGTTTGTTCGTCTGTGTGTTTAAATAGAGGATGGTATGAAGAGATTAGACAGGCAGCCATGGTACAGTTATGAACATTACCTAAAGTTTTAGGGTCATCTGCTGGCACAAATTCAGATGTTTCCAAGAAATAAACTGGTGTTTAGCCCATCCCACTTCCAGTCAGTTGCTTTCATGCCCTTTTAGTTCACTGCCTTTTGTAACAAAATATGCATCTACTGGGAAAAAATCTGATGACCTTCCCTTGTTGGATAAACATTTTTTTTAGACTGACTGCTCTCTAGAAGACATTTCAAATCCCCAACTGGTGAGGACCAACAGCAAAAAAGGCAAGTCAATTCATTAATATGTAGCCTGTGGTTCTTACATTTTCTTTTTTTTTTTTTTTAATTGGTTTGAATATTTGTAAAATGTATGTTAAACCTGAAGAATACAAGAGGGAAAAGTGTGTAACAGACCCCCCAGCATTCAGTGTGGAGGATCATGAGCTATGCTACTGTAGAGGTACTTTAAACCATGAGATTAGAGTTTCTGTACTTTGTATTTATCAGGGAAAATGGTGAGAAGAGACAGATTTAAGGCTTTACAGTACAGCAGGAGATCTAGGAAAGTCACCCCTCTTTTCTTAGGCTTCCCTTAACATTTTCCCCATTGAAAGAAAAATACCATTTTTCTTCATCTCCCAAAATATGCAATAAGAAGGACACTGGCACTGGGTGGTAATTCTGTTTTGTCTGGGGCCTCAGGGACTATCTGGGATCTTTTAACTGTCCTGTGTGTCCCAGTGTCTGTGATGAACACACACAGTTTGCTTTGACCTGTGTCACAGGTGAATGACAGTGGATAGCAGAAGGGGTCCATAGCTGTCAGGGGGAAATAGGCTTCAAACACAAGGCTGAAGTGGTGTTTTGTGCTCTTCATGAGATCTTTATTTTCTTTGTCTTGCTAATACATTTCTAGTTAAGGTAACTACAATTGTTGAATATGAAGATTCCAAGCATAGTTCTACAAAGAAAATAACTAAAAAAGTAAGTTTATTCTGTTTTTATTCAAAAAACACAATATCTTAATCAGTTCTGACCTGCCATGAACCCTGCTGGATCCATTACCAGGCAGGCCAGTGCTCTGTTGTCTGTTGGAAAAGTCAGTTGTTTTAAATTTAATGTATTTGAAGTTAAGCAAGTACATTAAATTAGTAAATTATTTTCATAATGAAGTATGGTATCTGCACTCCTAGTGACTAATTCACACAGGCATGCAAGTACTGGCATAATCATTCTCTCTTGACTTGCCAGTAAGTCTTGATGGTTTGAGGAACCATTTTTTGTTGAAACTTTTTTTTAAAATCAACCTCATGTTTTAATCCATGCTTTTCTATTACTGGGTTATGCACTGTTGTCTCTAAACCATATCAAGTGGTTTAGTTTTACTGCCTCAGTCTGCCTGTGCAGTGTAGCACCTCAGGCAGACACTAATGTAGCAAGAAGACAGCAAATACAAAAAAGATTTTGTGCAGTTACAGACTTTTACTGTAAAAGAGCTTAAAAGTTGGAAGGGTGTATATTAGGTAGTTGGTTGTACAGAACTTCAGTAGGATTTAATAGGTTTTGGCATTATGAAACTTCTTTTAGAATGCATATTTGGCATTTTATATATATACAAAAGGCAGCACTACGGGGCTTATATACCCTTTTTGAACAGGGATTTTTTACAGTATTGTTTCCTGTCAAATATCTATTGTTTTGCTTTCAAGTGCCACCTTTTGTAACTGCAGTCTTACATATAAATTTTCAGATTTCCAAAACCAGGTCACTGGTTTCATTGGCCTCTGGTTTAAGTGGCAAACTGAACTCTCTTTCTAGGTAAGACTGACCTTTGGTAGCTCATTTAACTCACCTAAATTTGTGAGTGCTCAACACAATTATTTTCATACAAAGTAGTTGAGGTCTGATCCAATGTGAATACATGTGATAAGGATTCTTCCATAACCTGACTGAGATGCATTGTGGTGATGTGAACCTGAACAAAAAAGCACCTGTAGCTGGTGAAGGCATGTGTGGGATTGAATGGTGCACAGTTCTGAACTTAGGGGATCAGTATAGATTCCCAAATAATACTAATGCAAGAGAGACTGTAAAGAATGCATTTTTGCTTTGCTAGTACTACTAAATTGTTCTGTAATGAACACCTAACTCGGGTATTGCAGCCCTCCCTTGCCTAGTGACAGAAATTACTATTTTGTTCTTGTATGCTTTTAGGTCCCACTATGTCATGCTTACCTGAGGAGAGCTTTTTCACATGTTTTTCACACTAGATCCCTGTCATGGGGCACTTCAGCATTATCTAATCCACTGACTGTCTACCTTCATC
Source organism: Erpornis zantholeuca (assembly GCA_013400515.1). Taxonomy (NCBI): domain Eukaryota; kingdom Metazoa; phylum Chordata; class Aves; order Passeriformes; family Timaliidae; genus Erpornis; species Erpornis zantholeuca. The sequence goes on along the minus strand of VZTN01013629.1, from coordinate 268,105 downwards.
CCCGCTAAAACTCTACATTAGAAGTAAATGAGGAGGAAATAAGTAAAAATAATAAACCAACCAAATAAAACCCCCAACAAAACACAAACCCAGTAACTACTTTTAGTGTCTGTTTACTCTTCTGCTACTATGGCTTGCAGAAGAATGTCAAGTCTCTTTCTTTTCATTGCAGTGCCACAAATCTCAAAGCCACTCCAAAGGGAGCTAAAAGGTAAGGGATTTTCAGCTTGTGTTGCAGCCTAGCGTGGGTGATATGGTGCTGCAACTTTCCAGAAGCGTCTGTGTTGGTGGCAAAGAGTAGGGAAGGGTCTCTGCATGGGTTTTCAGAGATGTTCCTTCCAGCCCCGCACATATGCAAATCCAGGGACAAAGACCAAAGATTCATGGGAAGATCGAGGGTTAAGTATGGGGTAGTAGGGGCGGAGAGAACATGGGTGCAGTACAAGGGTGGGGCCAGGATAGGGGCAGTGGGTGAGCAGGGAAACATAACTGGGGTACATTAGCATAACAGAACAGGGCGTCCTGTGGAGAAGCCTCTTGTGTAACTCGGGGAATGCTCTCTCAGGGTCCCCTCTTCCCAGGGGAGACCCCACAAGCTTGTTCTTAATAAATAATTTTGTTCAATACCAAGACATTATATATCTATATTATTATCAATCTAGATATTAATCATCACTCTAAATGTAACAGATCTTCATGGTCTGCCATTAAATGTGACAGTGGGGATGGAAACCAGTTACACCTCCTGCTTTGGGTGTGGGTGCTAACTTACATTCTCATGGAGGCACGAGATTTGATGTCCTAAGTCAGTTAAAAAAATGTATTTAGCATATCAATTCTATCCTCACTCACTATTTACAGGCTTACATCTCAAACTTGCTCTCAGATCCCAACCTTGATTAAAATGTGTTAAAAAAAAAATAAACCAATCCCCACAACCCCCACAACCAAATACACTGATAATCAGTTCTTTGCATCTTGAATAGTTAGTATTTGCAGTTAGTATCATTCTTCATACACTACAGAGTTTGGTTTTGGCACAAGCTGAAGTGAGGGGGTGAACAACTTAAATGGGTCCTGAAACCAGTAAGTGGTTCAATTTCACCTTGGCCTGCTAAAAATGTCAGAGGCTTGTTTCAATGCAGAACACACCCAAATCTTACATTTTTAAAGTAGAATAAGAACAACATTTTTAAAGTACAATAACAAAAACTTAGGAATTCCGCATGGCATAAGGCATGCCCTGTGTCTCTGAGAGGTAGCAGCTTTGGTATTTTTGCTATCTCTCTCTGTAGTAGACAGATACAGCACATGTCTTATCTTAAGCTCCGAGGCATGAAGTTTCCTCTTTCCAAAACTGTAAACATTCACTGCTGATATTGGAGAGTGGATATTCTTGTTGGCCAAAATGTCATCTTGTGTCACAGGCTTACAGGGTTACTGCAGTGGCAGGGTCATAAAACATTACCCAGCAATGCCTGTAAGTGCTGCTCATGGTTGCATTTCTGTAGTCTCCTGACAGAACTGGAAAAATTTAAACAGGACTGCTTCTCTCCTAGGTTTCTTTCCTACTATACTTATGTTTGCTTCATGCTTGAAATTTGCTAGCAGAGCATAGGAATTTAACCTCAAGAGTATCATTTTCATTGTATTCTAGTGCTGAATTACAACAGACTGTCTCAAGAACTTTACCTACCTGTGGAAGAGTTCAAGGCATGTTAAAGAGAAGTAAATCAGTACCCCAACATAAAACTGTTCCATTTGTAAACATTCCGCTGGCTGACGGACAGGTATTATTTTTAAACATTTTCAACTTACAGTAGTTGATCAATGCAAATAGACTGATGGTGATAGCTTTTCTTATTCCTAAATGAGATGCTGCTAAACAAAAGGAAAAATGGTTGCCAAAATTTTGCAGTGTACAGGGAAGTACATGATTTTCAGAGAAGCTGGGCACGCAAGAATATTTTAACGTTATAATTGTTTCTCTTCACATACAGACACTGTGTACAGCAGGTGGAGACCTCCGTAATATCGATGTGCATCTCCTCAATCAGGACACAGTACAGCACATTCATAACTTGGTGGTAAGCTTGACCTAGGAGGCTTACAGATCTGTGTATTCAGACACTTGGTCCCAGGCTTTCATGTGAGATACTGTCATGAATGCAAATTTAAACTCTTTGGAGTAAGCCTAAACTAGTTGGCATCAGTTGGAGGGAAGAAGAGAGAGGGGAGAACTGCTCCACAGGGATCACGTCTCAAAGTAACTGCAGTTAAATAAGCATGTGCAGTTTGGTGATAGCCTGGGGTACCACAGGAACATAAACTCTTCTGTCTGCAGTGCTCTGGTGTCTCTCCTACCATGTGAGCAAACTGCCATTCTCTTATCTCTCATACACAAAGGCTGACAAAGCTACAGCTATGTTTTGATTCTTCCTATAGTCTATTATTCTCTGTCCCTTGCTGTGTAAGAACCATACACCTGCTAAGTCTGCTGCAGAACAGGAACTGCCTTAATGGCTTTGAAGCAAAATGAAGTGGAACAGAACCTTGTAGCACACACTGCCCAACTCTCCTGAAGATGAGAGTACCTGGGCTATTGTTTGAAGTAATGGAAATCAATCCAGACACGAGAGGTATTAACCAGTTTACAGTTGTGCAGGTATTGAGACCAATGCAGCTGAGTCAAACTAAAGGTCTGGGAGCTGTTCTGTGGTTTAAGTCATGGCCCTGCCTCTGGAGGTAGACAGGAGTGAGTGAGTGCTCACTGCTTGCTTTAACAGTAGTGATTTTTCTTCCTTCTTCCAAGTTCTTTTGGGTATCTTGAGCTAAAATGAATTTTTCCCCCCTCAGAGTGAGCTGACTGTACTGTGTGGAAAGGCAACACCTAAACCAAGTTAATGGACCTGGCTCATGACTACAGAGCATTTGTGACAGCTCTTGCCTGTTGCCTCCAAAGTGTTTAAATTATGTTTATTATTTCTTAATAAAGTGCTATACTGCCTAGCAAATGTTTTTACAAGCTTTATATCATGTTATGTGTCTAAGTTCCTTTTATGAAGGATACCAAAGCAGAAGAAAATGCTACTTTTTCTTTATAAAAGGCTTAGTTTAGATTTGAACTAAGTTCACAGTAAAATGAACGGTAAGAGGCTGTATACAGAAAATCATTTTAACTCTGATATTCAACTCACAAATAAACTGAAGTACAAGGTACTAAATTTCTCAATAGCCTTAAGACACTTTAATTTTAGTTATATGGTAGCATATATGAATCTAACACAGGAATAAAATTTATTTCTAGTCTTGTGCTGTGATATGACAGTAATGTCATGACAGTAATGTGCAAGATGACAGGCAAAAATATACTCTTAGACTTTATCAGGTGCTGCTGGCAGGAGCCTAAATTAATACCAGCTTGGGACTGAAGGAGAACTGCCCTACAGTGATCAGCTCTTCCTCCACCCCTTCACTTCAGCTATCTGAAAAGTTACCATGAATCCCTTCCTCTCTTCCCCTTCAAAAAAACCACCAATGTGAATGGGGATTAAAGGTTTAGAGTATTACTCCATTTTGCAAGGACCTAAAAGCAGAAGATAGGTGTTGTAATTGTTTAAGCATTACAGGTTAGGACAGACTCTTGGAGAGATCAGTCAGGAGAAAGGATCAGCATGTAACCATGGCTTCACAAAATGCAACCCCAGGTTTCAATAAATGAAAATAAAAGACCCACTAGAGAATGCCACATCATAAGTCAGTACTGAAATACAGATCAAACAGTATTTATTTTTGCTTCATTTTTAGAGTCTATAACAAGGATGTTCAGCAACACTCAAATGCCAATGCCTACCCAAGCACATTGAAACCCTTGGAGTTTGTCCCTCCAACCTCATTAATAAAGTGTCAACAACTATCAGAGAAATAACTAAACAAGTCACACTTCAGATTTGTAAAGAAAAGTAGAGCTTCAACTTTCTCACTTAAACAGGAGAGAAACCTTGCTATAGAGGCAGCTTACCAACCCAACACTGTTCATGCACAACAGTTCCTTAGTTAAGGTCACATTTTTGCTTTGTTCTGACATTTCTGCCAATTAAAGTAATAGAACTGAAGCTGGAGAACTTAGTATCTTCATACTTAAACCAAAGTGCAAACTACTAGAAAAGTAACAAAACCATCTACATTTATTATGTTTCCAGGTTAAACAATTTTTTTAAAACTGGAAACATTTCTCTAGGAAGTGAGGCTGAATCAGGCTTTGAATAGGATTCAAAGGCTAAGAGAAAGACACCATTATTTCAGAATTTAATCACTCCCCATATCTAAGGGGTTTGTTATCTTTAGACTGAATTCAGATATCCTTGTGTTTTCTTCACACAAAGGGGACATGGCTGCAGCCTTCCCTGTGCCCATTTAGTCATCTCTCATTTCAGGAACAGACTTGAATGTGGCACACAATTGTTATCTAACCTCCACCTAGTCTTAAAGCAGCTTCAGCCTCCCTCTGTTTATAAAATATCTATCATCTACATAGTCTCTTCATACACAGACTAGTTAAAGCCACTGGAAAAGTAAGAGTTACAAGGCAAAAGAAATATATTATACACCAACTGCTTTTATTTAATTTCAGAAACCGTTCACAAGATGGTAGAAAAAACTTACAACCACTTCTAATTTAGTCTTTCATTGTTCCCAGTCAGCTCTAAACCCATTATGTGCAAAGCCCATTTACCATGCATCTAGATGATAGATACAGGCTATGAAATTCTTGATTCTACTTGTAGCAGCTTATGCAGGTGCAGCCAAATACCAAGCCTCAGGACAAATTGTACACAAACTTTACAATGTAGAATTTGAATTTAAAATATGAAACTTAAAATCTACACAAAACTGGTAAAAATCAAGCACAGATACGAGGACAAACTTAAAACCCATGTGAAAAGGAGTCTCGTCTTCCTTTCAAGTGCTTTATTCTGCTACACAGTCAAAATGAAGATGTAAGCTTGTGGTTAGTTTAAATTACACTCTGTAGATACTATAGACCAATTTAAAAGTTACACATACAGCAATAGATGTCCATTGGTTCATCTGGATTACTTATACAATCCAGCTGGATTGTTGAAAACAAGTCAGGCAAAATTTGAAAGAAAATCCTTGTGCAACTTTTTAGACATATGTTTACTGGTGGGCACACTGTACCCCAGGTCCATGATGGCTGCTTTCTTCATCAGAACTATCATTATAAGCTTCACGTCTCTGGCCACCACCTGAACCACGAGTGGTATCAAATTCTTGAAGATCTACCTCTTCTGCATCACCAATTACATTAGGAAATTCTGGTCTAGCTGGCAGAAGATCCTCAAGTTCCTGCCCCAAAGAAAGAAATGCATTCAGTATTGCATCTACAACGGCTCAATAAAGTGACCAGATTCCTACAACTTCGAGACACCTCTAAGAGCAGGTTTGGCTTAGAAGTCTATGCTGATGAAAACCTACAGAGTCATTTAAAAGTATTTGTATCAACTGGAAGACACCACTTAAAGAAAACTAACAGCTCTACATATCATCGACCAAAAGTGCAATCAGTAAATACAGTTGCACTCTGTGAACTTATCACACAGCAACAGAAAGATTCTCTTCCTGCTGTCATCTGTGTACCATCTGCACAGAAGCTCTTAAATACAGCTTCCATACGTTGATATTCCAAGGGCTATTTCCAAGTAACACATGGCCCATAAAAAAGGTTAAAAGAACTTTACTTGCATCTAAATTTAGGCACCGAAAGCAAGTCTGTGAGGTACACCATAGGCTCTCTGCACAGTCTGTCAAGTAAGACATCAAATTTATGCTTGAAAAACTACTTACTGAAAGCTTTTCTGGGCTAATCCAGTTATTTTCAGGAAACTGAACATCAAATTTAATGTAGAGATCCCCCTTCTCAAAAGGATTGCGATATTGTGGCATTCCTTCACCTCTGACTACACGAACACAACCTGGAATTCAAAGAGAAGTAAAGTAAGCAGGAGTGCTACTGAAGAACCATTCTCTCTCCATACAATTCTCTGTTTCCCCAGCCTTGGTTCAGTTAACAGAACAACAAGGGTGGGATTAAGTGCTGAAGAATCACAAAAGCATAAACAAAGAAATCCTTATCAGGTCAAGCTTACCTGGTTCAATTACTTTTCCAGGAGGATATTTAACCACAATCTGACGTCCATCAAGGTGCTTAAATGTGAACTGAAATCCACACAGTGCTTCAACAAGTCCAATCTTGTGTGTCATATGCAAATCATTCACATCCCGCTGGAACACCTGGAAAATAAAACAGGGGATATCCTTTCAAGTACTGTAATCACAACTCCACCAAACTCATTACTGAGAGTTCATTATAATTTATCCTTAAAATTCAATGTCAGAGCAACAACCTTTGCATAAAGTGAACTTGATTCTGTTAATTCAGATCACTTAACATGCTTAGGAAGTTTGTGCCTGACCAAGTGTCATCTAAAATAAGCCAAACCACACCACACACTGAGGTAAGGTTCAATTTAAACCAGGCCTGTACAGCAGCACTGCTTTTTCACCCCCAACATCTTCCACACAAGCAACCTATAAATAAAACTGACAACAGTTTGACACTATTTCCCCTGCACTGGGGTACATAAACCACATCTTTGTTTCTCAACTTTTATCCTCATGCCTATCTGCTTTAGCTACCTTGACCAAAAGCAGGACTTTGGCCACTTAGCTGACAGATGTCAGAAGTGATCTTTAGGCCACATAACTCAGGATTCTTAATCAGAGTAGATCTTAAAATCTATCCGCTGGCAGAACCATGAGTCCCACCTCAAGGGAAATTTTAAGAACACAAAGTCTAGTTTTACTCACTAGGACAAAGTACAGACTGACAGATTAGCAGTCCTTGACACAGCTTTGAAAAGCTTACGAAGTACCTAATTAGCAGATAACCAACATTACAGCCTTAATGTATGACAGAGTCTAAATTTGTAACCCATGCTGCTCTGTCATAACAGAAAACCCCTCCTCAAGTGCAACACACAAACTACTTATTTCATCATAGCTACACTGGGCATTTTTTAACAATAGAATTAAAAAAGGAGCAGTCACCTCAACTCTGACCCACATGAGTTTTAACAGAAGATAAATTGCAATATTTAATTCCAAAGTGCAGTGTATATAGTCCAGAATACACTGAACATTAAGTATTAACAAACCAGTCTAAAATATTATTATTTGTTTTGTTAAATGAATCAGCAACATCACCATTTTGTGTTATTTTCCGAACCACAGCAGCAGACACAGAAAGCACCATCTGGGGATTTTATCAGGAGTTCCCTGCCATGTCACGAGACATGGATAAAAAAGCATACTTAGAATTTTGTTAGTGTCACAAGCAAAGCAGATTAAAGTTAACATCCCAAATGGCTCTTCACTGTATCTACTGTATCAAAGTCAGTCTGAGCTTATCTGAGAAAGCTACATCTTTTACTGGCATTCAGAGACACCAGGAGCTGCCTGTCTCTGGCTAAGGACTTGCCCAGTTTTTTCTGGCTCACCATGAAAGCCACATTACACACTATAAATCTATTAAAAGCTATTCACCATCTCTCCCAGAGCTGCAACTGTATCAATTACTTTAAATGAATGACCATCTATATAACTTAAATATTAACAACTGGAATAAAAGGCATTTAAAAGCTAAAAGCATTACCTCATTTTCCTTCTCTTGGAGTAAAAGGACAATATCGCCTGGTTCCACACCTGGAGCCTGGTCTGCTTCTCCACTGAATGTAATTCTTTGCCCATGTTTCATGCCTTTATCTACATGGACTTCAAGTATTTTTACCTCTTTGATCACCTTCTTCCCTTCACATTTTTTACAGCGGTCTTTTTCATTAATTACTTCACCTAAATAAAGACAAATTTTGAGTTCAGAGATTTTGACATAGTTGCATCCAATTCCTAGGAAAAACTATTTGAAAGCAAGCTGAAGAATTTCTGCAACAGAACTAGTGATTTAGATGGTGCTTTATGAATTCTTCACAAGAGGAGATCCAGGCTTCGTTTACCCTAGCTGGGACAGGGGGAAGGAATTAAAAAAAAAATTCCCTGACTACCCCATTTCCCAGTATAGCCCCACAAGACAGTACTGAGTAAATGCAGGCAGCAGAAGTAGGGAAGGGAGCTGGTCACATCAGATTCACCCCTACAAAGCTAATTACTGCTTCCAGCAAACGGAAGGATGACAACCTAAAATGGCTTCAATGCTCTGTTCTACCTCACCTTTATTTTTCCAGTGAGCTCTTGTCTCTATACACAGTAACCAAAGTATTAGGGCACATGGACTGTAAAATTTCAGTACCAAGTGCCACAAGCAGATACACTTGGCTTAAAATATTAAGCTTCTCAGCTTAGACCACCTTTTTGTGAAACAAAGCATAACATTATGATGCAGTTGAAACTACAAAATACGTAGGTTAGGCATATAAAATGTTAAAGACAACATCATTTATGAAATGTTTTGACAGGTCACAAAATACAACTCTTTGTAGCTTGAGTGTTGTGACAAGTGAAATCATCCACAAGGTGATGTTACTACACTGCAAACTGCAGAAGACCTAACAAGGAATCATACGAAGTGCTGAACTTGTTCCCCGCAAACAGAACTAATTCAGCCAAAGATAATCTTTTAATTTGAAGAAGTTAAAAATTCAACTTTAGGTTCCCATTTTTAACCTACGAATGTCCTTGGATATCAGGAGATGCAAAAAAGACAAATAGCTCCTAAACTAGCAACACCTTGGGTTTTTACTTTCACACAAGAGTAATAGCAGTAAGTAAAATTCACATCTAAGTGTTTTAGAAGATCATCAGTCTCTAGTGCTTGAGCTTCTAGGCGGCTTTTCAGTACATTAAACACTGTAAATCTTGCTGCTGTTCTGAGTGAAATGATTTCTCCATGCTGCCACCAGAGTGAGATGCAGCTCACTGAGTAAGGGCAGAACTGTCCTGGATAAGTTCCTCCTGAGATTTAAGCAGGAGGTTGGATCCAAGCAAGCACATTTAGTAACAGAGCAGAGCCTGGCCTACCTTCTCCATTGCAGTCGGAGCACACGGACTGCATCTGCTGCACCATTCCCGGGGCCAGCTGCCGGATCATGATGCGCACACCCCGGCCCCGGCAGGCGTTGCACTTCTGAACGGAGCCAGCCTTCCCTCCCTGCCTGCAGCACAAAGCATCAGTTGCATGAAAAGGAAGTCCTTGAGAAGTACAAGCAGAAACCTCCTCCAGCAGCAGGTTAACAGGCCTATATGCCCAACTGCACTTCCAGCTACAGTTAGGTTCTCTGCTCTCCCACCCTTCCCCCACACAAAGCCTGTGAATAGTTCCAGTTCCATCAACAGCATCATTCAAGTTCAACAATTTGCTGGTCTGAAAACAGGCTCCAGTAAGTCAAATACTGATAAAGATCTGACACAGGAGATCCTTCATTACACTATCTGCCAGCAAAGCAACCAGAGAACTCAAAAATACAAACATACTTACCCATTACATGCACTACAAAGGACATTCTTGCTAAGTTGTAGTTTAGTTGTCTTTCCATTATACAGATCTTCTAAAGAGACTCTACAAAATAAAACATTTCTCCTGGGTTATCGTTTAACAACTTACTTTCCCTATTTGCCTAGGACAAATTAAAAAAAAACAAAACAACAAAACAAACCAACCCAGATCTTCCCAAAAAGACTAAATCTGATATCAGAATAAGATTTTAAAATACTATTTTGGCTTTTTTTAGTAACAAAGTTACTAAAAAAAAATTTCATACATATCAATATCCTTGTAAAGCTGAACATAGTTTCAGAGAAAAATTGCAATTAATCAGAAGAAACCAGACAGGACTGTTTGTGTTTCTCAATAGGAAACAAGTTTATCTAGAATTTTAGGTGTTATTATACAGTCATAATTAATTATTATTTTTAATTTTACCAGGCAGTTGAGAAACAAACCTCTGTAAACAGCCTAGACAATATTTATGGCATAAATACATAAGAACACACAGAATACATAGAATACTTCCTACTGTATTGGGCTTTCCACACAAGGGAGTTCAGTGGGAAATGGTTAGCATGTCTCCATTTAATTTCTTAGTGTTTCTCCTAAAATGGTTTGTTAGTGGATAGAGATTTCAACTCAATGTATTGAGAAAAGGTTGCCTGGCATCAGTATATACAAATAACAACAAAATGAAAACTTAATTATTAATATACCATGCAGTACTAGCTACTAAACTGATCAAGCACGTGAAATTAAACAGATTTCACTAAGCAGTTTTCCAACCACAGGAAATATGTTGCTTAACTGAAGTTCTTAAAAAGGACCTGCTCAGCAGGCAAAAAGCCAGCTATGACTGCAAGAAGGGATCTCCAAAACACAATTAGATGTGATATTCAAGAATAGCTTTGAAGAAAAAAAAAAAACCAAAACCAAAGCCACCACACACACTTTTCCATTAATTATGAGGTTCAACCATAATGCCAGCTCCAGCTGGCATTGCCCTATGAATTTAAGTCTTTCCAGAGCACCTCCACCTTCCCAAGAATCTGTCTAGTGAGTAATATTTGGCTTTGAAGGTTTTTCCAGATTAGAACTACCAAACATAATTAAGGAGCAAAACAAAGAAAATAAAGCTAACGAAGTACATAACTCAAATAAGCTGGCAAGTATTTGGTAGTCTCTAGATCAACCAATCAAGGAAAGTAACTCCAGATGACTGGCCCCTAGCTCTACACACAACATGCAGGTCTAAACAGTAGTGCAGACTGCAGAGGATCTCAGCTGATAAGTGTATCAAGAATAGAAACCAGCAGAGTCAAGTACTGAGCAGGAAAGCTTCGGAGTACAAGTTGTAGCATCAAGGTACTCACTTGAGTGGATGCATCATATCTTCTCCTCTTCTTCTACCATTGCGACTTCTACTCTGGCCACCCATGAAATTGAACAATCCACCACCAAAAATATGGGAGAAAATATCGTCCATTCCACTGCCTCCACTCCCTTCTCGGAGCCCCTGCTCTCCATATCTATCATACAGCTCACGCTTCTCGGGATTTGACAATACTTCATAGGCAAAGCTTATTTCTTTGAACTAGAAGAGGAACAGAGTCAAAAGAGTGCATGGTAATTCAGAACTTCAAGGCAGCATTTTGTGAGTTTCTCCCCCTGCATGAATACCTATCAATTAAGAAGGTACACAACAAACTTTTCCACCCTCATTCTAACATAAGGTATTCTTAACAAGACTTTAAAGTCACATTTGGGCTTAGTTATGTTACATCTGACCATAAAATAAAACATTTTCCTGCAACACTTGGTTGGCTTTGTTCTTTACTAGTAGAAGACAGACTTCTTACAAATTAAAAAAAACCCAGCTGAAGAAAGTCTCCAACTACACAATACTGCAGAAGCCAAAAGGCAGAATACCCAACAGTTACATACTAATGGCAAAGACTTCAAGATGTAGGGCACTTAAAATACACTAACAAGTAGCTTACTGAAATGTATTTTAATGTATTTGGCTCTATGGCAAATTAGTATCTCTTCACAATCATTTCTGCTCACCTCTGAGCAGCCACGAGAACTTCAATGTTGTTAATCAGCTGAGTTAACTTAATTGACAATTTTTAAATTGCTCTAAGCATAACAAATCTAATTCAACCTTCTCACATAGGTAATTTGTTTTATTAAAACTGCTGCAGCAGTTTTAAGAACTTTGACATACACGTCTTTCCATGTTGGAAAAACTTGAAAAACGGACAAACTTTTTCAAATTCCTATGTAAATGCCAATGCCAGCTGACATTATCTCAGCAAATGAGAGGCAGGTTTTTCCTCAGCATTACCTTCTCAACCAATTCGACTCAGCCAACTGCTGCCTTTTGTCACCAGGCAGCCTGGCAGATTTTGAGACTGACGAGAAGTTGACCAGACAAGTCTCCCTCTCACAGCTGGTATTTTTGAACAACTTGAACAGCAAGCCCCCAACACCTGTATTCAGTTCCTTAGATGCTACTGTAATAGCAAACTTTAAGTATTTAAAAAAAAGATGAGTAAGTCTTTCTTACTTTGTCCCCTGCATTTGGATTCTTATCAGGATGGTATTCCTTGGCCAGTTTTCTGTATGCCTGGTTGAAAGAGGTAGAAAATTAGTGTAAATTTCCATTAATCAGGGTTTTTTTCTGAGAAACTCAAGAGGTGTCCCCAGGAAGAAAGAAAATTTAATAAAGCAAAGTGAAAATATTACAGCGTTTCAAAGTCACTCATACATTGATACAAACTAAAAAAAATTGACACTGCTACATGCATAAATTAATTACGCTTGTATTTAAACATGGCTATGGCACACAATAGCTAGAACTAGTTTTCCTGCTCATCCTCATTAACTTAGAGAGAGAATCCCATTTGACTTTCATTAAAATGACTTACTCTTTAGAAACCACTCAAACCCTACAGCACAACAGTAAATTTGAACCCGTTTGTCTTTGCCCTCAATCAGAGCAGTACAGGAACAGCAAAATGGCTGCCTCAGCTTCCCATTCAACCCTACAACCACTCCTCACAACAATTATTTCCTTCTTCCCTACCTATCACTAATGGAAGAGTTCACCTCACTTTGAGCTGAATATATGAGTTACATGTACAGAAATGTACATAGCACTGCTTTTATTTAAAACTTCATTGTTGTAAATCAGCAGGAGGAGTAAGTACAGCCAAACCCCCAGAAGGGACTTTCCAGAATGCTCTTTTCTGACCAGCACTTTGATACTCAGGACCATCACTGGTTCTTCAGCAGCTCTTCATCTGTTCTGCTCACACTTGAGAGGATCCAAGCAAACAACACAGCAGGCAGGGACTTTTCCTACCACTGGAGTTAATGACAGTAAAAATCTCAACCCTTCCTCTACTCTACCTCAACACCCCTCAGAAACAATCAGAGGACAGATATTAACAAATTACATTGTACGAAGTTTTTTATATTCCAAATTACACCTATTAAAAAAGCTACAGTGATGCGACTGCAAAAAAATTGAAGTATCAGTTTGTGGAGAAGATTTTTCAAACACTTTATTCCTGAATAACTGAGCACCTAAATTAACTCTTTAAAACTAGAATGTTAAGAGCTTTGGACACAAAACTTTAGAGAAATGACAATTTAACTTTTGAACAAGTAAATTCTCTTTTTTTATATATCCATATAGTTACTTCTCATTACTGATTTAATCTTGAAACACTCTGTACTTTTGCATACAATCAAGATACGATAAAGAACTAATGAAATAAAAACAATGTTGGTATCACAAGCCTAATATTCTAAAGCACAGTAAGTGTAAAAACCAAAAATCATACATCCTACTGAACAAATCACCCATCAGGAACAAAGCACCATCTTCCACAAACCTGTGTTAATGGATTTTCTGTTATATATATTTTCTGTTATAATGGATTTTGCCCATATATTTTAAGGAGTCCAATCAAGAAAAAAACAAAACACCACTAAACTGATAACCTAAGTAACATTATCTCATCAGGAAAAAATGAGCTCACAACAGTGTCTTTAAAAAGAGAAAGCCCTCGCATCTTTACTGCTAACAGCATTCCAGGCCAGAGCAAGCCTTACAACTACCCACACCCCTAAAAGAAGCCACCACTATTTATTCCATCAGAATGAGACCCAGAATCAACGTCTACACTGGCAACATATATAACTTCAGTAAAAGTTTATTTAGCCACTTTTCTCTCAACCCCTTTTGACTAAGATATCGCTGATTCATTTTCACTTTTTCTGTTATATAGGTTAAAATACCAGGTTTTAAAGCTGTGATGAAACTTCTCAGTGACAATAAGATATACATAAACTCCTTGCTGTTGCAGACAGTTGGAAACTCTACATTCCATGATTAAGCTATACTGTGGTAATTAATATTGGGTGGTACAGGCTATCCTAGACAAAAACTGCTCTGGTTTTCATTCTTATGGGATACAGAAGCGAACTCTGTAAGAAAATAAAATATTCTGGTGGACAGTGCTGTATATAAAACACAACCTTCTCACCGCCTGCCTTCCATCTCCAGCATAATTTCAACACTGCAATTGCCTATCCCTGCACAAATTAGGCTGCCGCGTGCATGACGGGTAAGGCGCAGTTGTTGGTGCCAGCACCACCCACCCGCGGAAGCCACTGCTAGTGAACCGTCTGGTTCATTCTCCTCCCTCACGTGTAAACGGTCATTAAGGCCTTCCACAAAAGAAAAAAAAAAAACAAAAAACATAGCTTTATACGTTATAGGATGAAATTGCTATAGTGACGACCTGGCTCCAACTCTTCACCTCCCCTCTTTGTTTACCTCTCCTTGGCGCTTTCGGCCTGGGAGGAATCGCATCTACAAGCGAAACCGAATCCTCCCAAAGCCTGCACGTGGGGCAGACAATGGCCCCGGTAAAGATCCACCCGCAGGGATTCTCACCCCCAAAAAGCCCTTGCGGCCGCGGTCGGCGCGGTGCCGCGGGGGCGGGACGAGCCGCGTCCCG
>VZTN01013629.1:234564-253175 GCA_013400515.1 Erpornis zantholeuca | reverse complement strand
CCTGACCCAGTTCCGGCGCGGCGCGGCAGGGGGCGCTGTGCGCGGGGGCTGTGAGGGCGCGGGCGGGGTTGCCGAGCGGGGACCGCGACACGGGCAGAGCACCTGGACCAGCGTCCTCACGTGTCCCGCCTCTTACTGCACAGAGCCAGCGGCGTTGGAAAAGATCTCTGAGATCGTCCAGTCCAACGTATGACCGAACACTTCCGTATTACCCAGACCGTGGTATGAGTGCCCTATTCAGTNGGCGCGGCAGGGGGCGCTGTGCGCGGGGGCTGTGAGGGCGCGGGCGGGGTTGCCGAGCGGGGACCGCGACACGGGCAGAGCACCTGGACCAGCGTCCTCACGTGTCCCGCCTCTTACTGCACAGAGCCAGCGGCGTTGGAAAAGATCTCTGAGATCGTCCAGTCCAACGTATGACCGAACACTTCCGTATTACCCAGACCGTGGTATGAGTGCCCTATTCAGTATCCAGTCTTTCCTTGAACACCCCCAGGGACGGTGACTCCACCACCGTCCCTGGGCAGCCCGTTCCAATATCTAACCCCTCTTTCTGTGAAGAAATTCTTGCCTTATGTCCAACCTGACCGTCTCCCAGTGCAGGTTGTTCTCTCATCCTGTCACTTACTGCCTGAGAGAAGAGCCCGAGCTCCACCTGGCTACACCCTCCTTTCAGGGAGTTGTAGAGAGTGATAAGTTCACCCCTGAGCTTCCTTTTCTCCAGGCTGAGCCCCCCAGCACCCTCAGCTGCTCCTTATCAGACCCGTACTACAGATTCTTTCCCAGCTCCATTGCCCCTTCTGTGGACTTGCTTCAGCATCTCAATGTCCTTCCAGAATTGAGGGGCCCAGAACTGGACACAGAACTCAAGGCATGGCATCACCAGTGCCCAGTACCCTGGGACAATCACTGCCCTGGTCCTGCTGGTGACTGTATTACTGATACAGGCCAGGGGCCATTGGCATTCTTGGCCACCTGGGCACACCTGGCTCACGTTCAGCCTTTGTAGACCAGCATCTCCAGGTCCTTTTCCACCAGACACTTCCCAGCTGCTCTGCCCCAGCCTGAAGTGCTGCAGGGTATTACTGTGGCCAAAGGGTAGGACTGGCACTTGGTCTTCTTGAACCTCACACTGTTGTTCTTCACCTGAAGGAACCTGAAATGCCACTATCTGTACACACATGTCCCCCCGAGCCCCCAGCTCCTGCCTCCCCAAGTGTGTCACTGAGATGCACAGGGCACCTGCACACCATCCTGCTTCCTGCCCTCAGGCATCAGTGAGTGGTCCTTTAGGGACATATTGCTAAGTAGTTATAAATAGCACTGGTACCCATCTGCTCTGGTTTTGTGCTTTGCTCCACTGCTGGGATCCAAAGCACCAGTTGCTGCGCAGGGCCCAGAGTGACTCACAGAACACACCAGCCCTTAGGCCCTAGCTGGGCACCACTCTTACAAGGCAAATAAAAAGCTGTGTTGTGTTTAATTAGATGTTCGTCTCTAAAAGCCCAGCTAGGAGAGCACCTACTGAGCCCTTTCTCAGCTGTAGCCTCTTGATCATTACCCCCTTGTTAGGCAGGGGTTGCTGGAAGGCTCCAAGAGCTGTGGCAGGTGTGTGGCTGAGGGTGATGGCATAGGGGTCTATATAAGGGCAAGCCCCAAAGACTGGCTTCTTGGCCTCTCTCTGGGTAAGCCCAGGCTAAGCTCAGAGAGGGTGCTCCCTGAGGAAGAAGTGAGCAAGGCTGAGGCCTGAGGAGATGCTGCTGGGAACAGATTACTGGCCTGACTTGTAAGAGAGAGCAGAAAAGGCTCTTTAAAAAGATTATTGGGCTTGTGGTATGGAAATTTGAATAGGTCCCTTGCCTACAGAGAACAAATCTAAGTGCCTGAAGGTTTCTTCCCTCTTTGTCTGCAGGAGTACCCTTCATCTTGACACAGTTCCTTGGCACAGCCTGTGGTTACAGTGGCTGGATTGGGAAGTACCGTCTGCTTGTGGCATGTCTGCTGTTTCTTGGGCAGGTGTTTACGGGGCCCTAAATTCCATTAATGTGTTTATTTGGTCTGTAATGATCTGGTTCAGTAGATGATGGTAATACCTGCCTCTGGTGTTGCAGGTGTGGCAGCAGTTAAGAGCTTCAAAAGAAAATGGAGACTAGTTTTGGAGGAAGAAAAAGAGTGGCAGGGCAAAGAATGGATGCTGGAAGGACACTCCTATGGACTGTAAGTATTAGTCTGGTTCAGATGTGCACAGAAAGAAAGAAAAGCCCTTGTAAGGAGAGGTATTTTTCTTTGGTGTTTTTGGAGGCTGCCTTTGGGAATTGCATTATTTAATTTATGTAGCTAAACCCAGTAAGGCTTCATGATTTGGTTTACCTATGTATTACTCTACTTGGCTTTATCTTTTATTTTGGTAAGGCTAAATTTATCTACTTTTGCATACCTGGCTGGACTATTTTGGATTGTACTTACTTACAGATTAATATGTTTCTAGAGAAGATTTTTGTGTGTTTTTGTCATACAGGTTTTTCTTTTTAGTGGACAGTCAGGTAGGAAGAAGAGTTAGGAGTGTGTGGAGGAATGCTTCTTTGCCCCGCAGGGCAGATTTGCATTTTTAGATGTTAAGCAGAATCAGCAGGACTGATATGAGCAGT
Organism: Erpornis zantholeuca; assembly: GCA_013400515.1. Lineage (NCBI taxonomy): Eukaryota > Metazoa > Chordata > Aves > Passeriformes > Timaliidae > Erpornis > Erpornis zantholeuca. Next base: position 250,530 of record VZTN01013629.1, on the reverse strand, counting down.
ATTTGACATATAAGGAATGTTTAGCATACCATAGCATTTATATTTTTCTTTGCATTAAAAAAAAAAAACCATCTAAGACTCTAAGAAGGTGAGGTTGCACAAACCAGTGGGGTGCCATTCTTATCCATGCCTATAGGGAGGAAGTTCACTAAAAGTATGATTCAGCCCAGACTTACCTGTCCTGAGAGCTGAGTGACTTCTGAAGCTCCTTGGCATCTTGAGGCCGTGTTGGCAGGCAGACTGTGAGGCAGGATTGATGGACTGTGGGGGCGGGAGGTGAGCTCGGGGTATCAGCTGCAGCACAAGCCAAGGAGGTAGTTTAGAAGCAGTGTTTGCATACTTTCCTCTTCCCTGCCAGAACAGCCTTGTTACTACAGGCTTGGCTTATATCTTGCACAATCAAACTAGGTGATAAATAATAAGAAAAGTCCTCTGGGATGAAAATTTACATTTTATTTTTAAGCGGAGCTAAAGAATCATAAGATGGGATGATTAGCTTTTTACTAAATTCAAACACAGATAAAGAGCAAGGTGATGTTTCTTCTTCCTGCACTCTACTTTTACCATAGACTTGTGAGCTGTACTGACAGAACACATTAGACACACAGCTGGCCATATCTCACCATTTTAATTGCTTCCAAAATATGTTCAAATTGAGACTTTCCTTGGAGTCTGAAAATGTGTCCTCCCCTTTCTTTTGATATCACTTGCACATTCTTTGTTCTCTTTGTATGTCTTTTTCATTTTTTAAATAGTTTTAGTCTAAGCTCTTTCACATAAGAGCTTTTCATTTAGTTCTAATGTTATTATCACACAATATGATAAAAGGCAGTTGCTGTATGAAGGTTTGTTTGTTTCTAAAAAGACTGCACAATTCTCAGCTCTTTGAGGTATTGTTTTAGTCTTACATAGGCACCAAAAGGGGTTATTAAAATTCAGTTGTTTCAGACCTCTTTTTCATTCTTTATATAAACCAAATTTAATATCTTTTGTAAAATGAAGCATTTTACTATGCTTTGCTAGAAATCAAATTAATATTATGTTTATCATTGGAAAATTGGGAAGATATCAATTTCATGTTACTACAAATGAAATATCCCCTGTTCAGGCTTATTTATGAAATTATTTATGTGTTCAACATGGTCTCAACATGAAAATATGACCAGCCATCTCTAACTCCTGCTTTAACATTAAACAATCAAATTTAATTTTTAAAAGGGTGTTCTGTTTAAATACTGCTGAAGAATGCAGTTACACTGCAAAAATTAAAAAATTGCAGAGCCTATATGACCATTGCTTTGAAATGTTTTTGGTGTCAGCGTTCATGAGATAAGGCAGTTAATGTATCACGCACACCATCTGATTTCTAGAACTTTTCAGCAACAGCAAGCAAGCCAGTAAAGAACAAAGGAAGGACATGAAATTGGTAGAGAATTTTAGGACTCGAAAGAGCCTTTTAGGAAGTGGGCAGCTCTAAAGGGCACAACCAGTTGTCGCCAGCCCGTTGTTCCCTCACTGATCAGGAAGAGCACCCTTCCTGAATTCCCTTGACCAGGGGAGCAGGCTGGGGTTTTTGTTATAGTCAGAACAACAGGTTTGGTTTATTGTCCTGCCTGGGTGTGGTGATGAAACCCAGAGCTACCTGACAGGTACTTCTGTGCAGCACCAGGAATGAGTTGCACACCTTCTTCCTTTTCCCATTCCCCAGCCCTGGGTTTTGCTGTCATTACACCTTTGTTTTTCCAGTGCAGGCTCCTCCCAAATAAACAATCCACCCCTAATGACTTCTTCCCCATTGGCCCCAGTTTTGCTAGATCTGCACTCAGATTTGGGTTACTTAGATACCATGATTTAGATAATCCCAGCCTTATATGGTATTACTGACACGGTTACCCTGGGACTGGTGGCCTTGCATGACTTTAGTCCCTGGCAGTCCCTTCCAATTCTCTCTGCCAGTTTCTCCTCTAACTCCTCCTTAAGCACTTGTGGGACCCAGCCACCCTCACAGCACTATCTGTAGCTTTTGTCACCTTCTCAGTATTATTTGCAATTCCTAGTGATATTTTTTTATGTCACGTCAATAGTTTCACACATTTTGTTCAGTTAACTGACTCTCATGCCAAAACTGACTCCCTGGTCTGTCATCTGCCTGCAAACCCTACTGAGCATAGCTGAGAGAAAATCAGAAAGTTACTTGCTTTTATCTGAGTGCTGAGCATGTTTTCCTTACAAAATTAAAGCAGACATCAGTGAGGAGGGGAACGCTGGCAGGTAGTGCTAAACAAGCTAAAAAGCCTGCACTGTGGGGATCTGTGAGGGGTAGCAGGGAGGGAGATGGCTTAAGGGATTTTCCTTCTGAGTTACCAAGAAGATCTTAGGAGTTCTGCATTTTTTAGACCAAGTTATCAAGGCATTTGGGCTTTACAAGATTTTCTCCATCTGAAAGGCACGTGGCAAATCCTTTTTTTCTTGTAAATAGAGTGTTTTGAATTTGGATTTAGGTTTTGGATTTTTTGGGTGTGGAGTCAGAAATCGCAGAGCACCATGGATTGGAGGGAAAGGGATTTAATTTCTTCCTCATTGAAAGAGATTTCTGTGTGATGAACAGTGTTAGGTGTTATGTATAGACCTTTTTCAAGATTTGGAGTGATTGGAAAAATATACCAATTAAATTTATTAACCTTATCTGTTCCTAATAAACTCTTGGTCATGGACCTTCCTCTGTGAGCCAGAGCAAGATAAATTCAAAGTTTCAACAGAGTTTGGCATATGGTGTCTGAGTTGAAGTTATGAAGTGCTAAGTTAGGTTAACAGACTGAATTTATAATGGTCTTTAGCAAGATGAAAAGCCTTTTTTCCTAAGCTCAGGAGAAAGCTCAAAAGGATTATTTTATCCTATAGTAAGAGCTGGATGAGTAAAGAAAAAAGTGTGTATATAAAAAGCTAAAAAGTGTGTGCATGCATATACATATTGAAAAGTTGATATTGCAAGGACCTTCCTTCTCCATTTGAGTTGCAGCTGATTGGAACTCATACCATTGATTTTGCTGGAAGCTTGTGCTAAGCAATGTTCAAGAACAGTCTGTGCATTTGTATCTGTGCTATGTCTTAATTCTGCAGAAGCATCAACACACTATTATTTTATTCTGAACATAATTTTTGTTATTATTTGCCATGTTCACCTTATGTAGTTGTTTGGCTTGTCTGTTGCTCCTAATGTGCAAAAACTGTGTTTTGGGGGGTTTTTATGGAATGCAGAGCTTATTGCCATAGAAGTGTGATACAGCTATGTTATGGGGATGTCAATAGTGAAAATTAGTTTCTGTAAGGAATCAATACCTAAACAAAAAGATGTGGTTTTTTAGAATTTTTTCTAAATACCTTTTAAAGACCCTTGTTTAAGACTTGAGAATGTTTGTCATAAATTTATACATTTCAAACTCTTAATTTGTATATAACAACAAGCAAAACCAGAACATCTTTGCTGAAATACAATTTGGAGGAAAAGGGAAAAGTATCAGAATTGATGCTGAAACTAAATCAGCCAGGCCAGTTGCAGTCTCTTTCTATTATATAAGTTCCTGAGTAAAGTCCAGCGTCCTTCTTTTCCTAGTGTAAATATCTCATTGCTACTGTAATCATAGTAGACAAAATGTTTTTAATAAGGTTTGTGTTTGGAAAAAGTGTTTCAATTGATTAGGATGTAATAATTCATGTAACAGATGAGATGTGAGAAGTGGCCTTGCTGTTGTTAGTTTTAGTTACCATGGTTTGTAGTATAACTGTTATGCTTGCATTCACTACTTTATGTTAGAATTTTCTTTTTCCCAGTGTGCAGGAAGTCCCTGAGCTGTAAGCATGCAATCTTTTTATGTTACTAACTGTTCAAGTTTGCTTACACTCTAGGATCTCTTCATGTGGATTACTCTGAAGCCCTGGTGGTTGTGTGCACTCTTCCCCTTAACTCTATGTGGAATCAGAACAAAAGACATTTTTAAGATAAAGGCTACATTTGGTAAAAACACCTGCAAACCCCATCTCTGTATGCAAAGACAGATTTACACAGGTTTTGTATTTTCATGCTTAAAACTTGGATTCAGCAAAGGTTTACATCTTTTTGAACTGTGTGTTTTTAAGAGTCTCTCCTCTTAGGGCCTGTTTACTGTAATGGGTGGAAATATCTGAAAAAAACATTCTCTCATTTACTACTTTGTGTTTTGTCTGTTCTTTGTGTGAAGGCCTGTTCTCAATAAAATGAGAATAACAAGGACATTTTCATGTCACATAAATGTAAAGATCCTGTTGCTACGTGGTTAGATGTATTTAAATTTTCCTGAAGTATGTTGCAGCTGTTACAGCTAAACCAGGCCCTCTAAAAGTAGGGTGAGCAGGGAATGGCTGTGAAGAATGGCAGAAAGGTAGTGCTGGGCACATTGTGCAAAGATTTAAGCCATGATGAAAGAAACCATTAGAGAAGGTAACTGGGGACAAACAGCAGTTGTTTAATGTTTACTTTTTTTAAGAGTACTGTAGCAAAACCCCAAAACCAACAGTAATATGGCTTCTGGAGGTAATAAGCTGCCTCTGAAGGTCCATCTGCTATGTGACATACCTTTTGAGAAGAAAGGAGACAGCAAAGATGCATAATATTTTGAGGCTAGGACATGTATAACTATAATGGAAGTATTCTGTAGAAACAGTTCACTGAATAACTTATTTATTCTATAGAGGAACCACACCTGCTCCTTAGCCTACCCATAATCCATCTTAAACAAAACCAGTCCAGCTTTTGACAGAATCTTGTCCTTCAACAGGGTAAACAGATTCCTGAAAGTTCTTACAGGATTCTAGTTGGTGATGAATTGTGACTCTCTCCTTTATGCTTTAAGTTTATATTTGTAATTTTGTTATAGCTAAGAGTCAAATTATTACTAGATCAACACACTAATAGTCAGTGTTTAGGAAATGCATAAGGAATTTTTTAGAAACTGCTGAATATCAGATTTCTATTGCACATGCTCTCTCCAGTTTACATTGTCTCAGATAAATTAGTTTACGCAAAATATTTCACTATTTTCATAAGTGCAAAGACTACAAAAAACTAACAAAGAATGTTTCATCTTAAGTTATGAAGGTATCTGCATTTTCCCTCTTCCTTTATGTAGCCAAAATATTGATGTCTAGAGTTATGTGTTACTTTGGAGAAAGTGTATCTGATAAAAGTTTTATGTACAAGATAGATCTTTGTGCTTAGAAATAATGCAGAGTATTGTCACATTTGGAGCTTTCCAAAATGAAACACTTTTACAAGTTGGAACAGTATTTCTTGACCAGTTCAATGTTTCAGAGCTGTGTACTAAAGGGCACATCTATCCTTATATAGAGATTTTTATGAGTTTGTTCATCTATGCACCAATACCTATTGCGTTATTTGTTGTAGTTCTAAAGGTTACTTCATAACTTTAGCTTCAGACTTGTTCCAGTTGATCTCACTTTTACTGTTGATTTCAGCATAAGTGCAAGTCTGGAACTTTACCCAATGTCTGTCTGATCTTTTCCAATTTGGAACATGTTTGAAAAACAAGTTAAAATTGGAATGGTTTTTTATCTGTCCTGAACTAATAATGTGGACAGAGTATCTGAAAGTGAGATTTTTGCCTTTCAGCTCCCACCAAACTCCTTAGACTTCAGGAATAATATGTGACTTAGGGGCGAGAAATACTAAAATTGATTTGCAGATCCTGTCTAGCATTAAAAGCAGGAATTGTTTATTCATGCATCTGCTACCTTTGTACTCTGTGGAAAATAACTGTTAGCTTGTCATCAGACTTCTCTTGAATTTCTGACTCATTTCTGACTTCTTTTGAGAAGTCAGAAGGGGGAAAGGTGAGGAAATAGAATCTCTTCCTGTGTTATTTAATGGCATACTTTTTTTTTTTTTAATTCAAAGTGGGAAAAAAAGGCCTGAATAAAAAATAATGAAAGGGTTTGTGAGAAACAGTAATACTTAAGATATTTGGACTCACAGGCCTCAAAGATGGCTCTCTCAGTTTGGTCACAGGATTCACATATAAGATTGGGAGTTTTAAGATCATCTGATCAAATTTTCCCCAAAATAACGGCCAGCCTGCCTCATTCGCAGCTAAGACTATTTGTGATATTAAGCTGTTCTAAAGAAATTGCTCCAGTGATGCATTGTGGTTAATGCTTCTAATAGAGCACAGTAGTTATCCCTTTCATGAGATAAATGCAGCATCTCCAGCTAAAATCTGATATGCAAATTAATCAGGAAACAGGAAGAGTCCAGACAAAAGGGGACTGTGAAGGAAATCTGACTTTTTTTTGTGTGTGCAGTTTTCCCACGTTTTAAATGCCATTTAAATAGTCTGTTTTATGTTGGACATGCAAGTTAGCATATCAGACAAGTATTGGGGATGTCTTCCTTTTTTTCCCCTTCTCTCATCTCTGCAAGGAATGAAGGTGTTTGGCATCTGCTGCCTGTGAAAAAAACGCCAAGAGAAACTACGGAAATGCTTAGTTCCACTTTGACTCTGCAAGTGGATTCCCACTGCAGCCCCCTGGAAGTGTACGCCCACCTCCCGGCCGGTTTCCTGCGCACAGCTGTGGCCAGGGAAGTTCCTGCAGCCGGGCTGGGGCTGAGCTCTGTTCAACTGGAGGTGGCAGTCACTGACAAAATACTTCTTCTCAGCTAGAGGTCTGAGGCTTGAGAAACCTAGGCTTTTCTCAAGGCCAGAGCTCTCCCTGGAATGCTCTCCTACCACCTCTGATTAAAGCTGGGAACCGTTCTTTAAGATCATGTGCCAAACGACTGCTGTCATCAGGGTGTGCTTTGTGCTGTGTTACATGCTAGCAGCTCCCTCTAGCAAAAATCTGTGGTAAAGGACTTAAACTCGTTTCTCTTGCCCCTTATTTGCGTTTTTCCTGCATCTCAGAAGTTTTCCATGTGGCAGTGCAGCAGAGGCTCTGTGATAAAGATTGTGGATATTCCTAGTGCTGTGGGAATGTACTGCTGAAAGCAGTGTAGGGTGGCCATGCTGCCCTGCTGAAGTCTTCCTGTTCTGCCTTGGCAGAGAAGAAGGCACACTAGGAGAAGAACAATCACAGTGGTTCATCTGGAGTATCTTCAGATAAACTTGAACTTTGAAATCTTATTTCTATCTGGAAAGAAATTAGACCCCCTCAACTAAGATGAAATGAGCGTACTAAATTTCTGATTAAAGCTGAAGCTTGCAGTGCAAAGAACATTCTTGTTTCTTTCTCATTTTTATCCACAGACCTTGAAGGGAAAAAAATGAAAGGGAGAAAAGCCTGGTATTTAAATTGTAGCAGTTTTCCAAATCTAAATAATGTTGTTGGTGACTTTAAAAAATATATATATACTCTGTGTGTTGTGACAGCTGGGGATGACGCTGACCTGAGTTGAATTCAATTACCTTAAGGTTATGAAATTCCTTAGCCTCTGGGTATTATTTGTCCTTCTTTATTGTCTCCTATTATTAAATGAGTGATTTTTCGTGAGCAGCCGTCGAGCTGAGCCCGTGTGCCCCCCTGCTCGCTCCGGAGCCCCCGCGCCGCCGCTCTCGCCGCTCGAGGGAGCTCTTGCTCGGGAAATGAGTCCGGTCCTGAATCTGCTTCTACTGTGCTCGCACCTAAAAACCTGCTTAACCCCCCCCCTAAACTTCACTTTGTCACATTAAATATTTTGCATTAAAATTGCTCATCCTAAATTTTCAGCTAGGATAGAAGTATCAGGAATTGTTTCCATAGTAACTTGAAAACAGGTGCTTAGAAACAAAATCGACTAAACTGACAGTAAACTTGGAATAATTTTGGTAATGGGACTTCTGTAAATTTAATAAAGTGTCATTTTCAGCAAAATGTGGTCCATATTTCCCGGTCAGATAGCTCTGGCATCTGGTTATATTTTACTATGGGAGAAACCAATTTGAATACAACCCAGTGCTTTCAGTTTGGATCTGGTAACAGAAATAATAGTGAGAAGAATAAGGTCATGCTTTCAAAAAGAAAGGAAAATAATACATTTTGAAACCTATAGGTTACAGCAGAAAAGGGGGGAAAAAAGATTTGTAAAAGGCAGGCAAACTTGAAAGCAGAGGATGACTTAGGTTTGCAATAGATCTTACAACAGGGCAGTGTAGGGAAGTGCTGTGTCATGGAGAGTGGCAGCCAAAGCTGCTTTTCCGTTTCATTTCATGGGAACTGCCACCACCTCTTGTGGGTGTCTCATGATCATAGCTAGGACTTGTAACACAAGTTACCATGTCTTTTATGTAGACATCAAGCTTTGTTTGTTAAGGGAATTCTTTGCTTCCTGATCTTTCACTTTTGAGGAAATAAGAGGAAAAACTCACTCCTTTAAGGAGTTTAGACATTATTTCCTAGATATCCAAGTTATGACAAGGCCTGTATCTCCTAGCCCTTTTTAATGTTACTTCAGAGATTTTTAATGAAATAGTTAATCAGAAAATAATTTTGAAATTAAACAGTCAAAACTAAATTTTCTATTTTCTTACTGATTGCTAAGAGCTAGTGAAGACAACCTTTTCCTTTCTGCAGGTCTTTAAACTGTGAATGAATATGTTTTGGAGCCTTCAGCTTGACTCAGAAAATGAAACTAAAGAACTAAATGGTAGATGGGAAGCCTTTGCCTGGTATCCAAGAAACACACATTTGGCAATAATCCTGGGGCTTCTGATTACAAGCTGAAAGGGGGAACTTCATTATTTAAAGTACAGAAGACACTGAGAAAAGCTTTTTCTGTAGTATTCTTGATTGTAGGAATTTAGTCTGTCATTTAAGAGAGATAAAACACTCTGCTGCCAAATCACTGGATGGCAGAAACCAGGAATTGTAAAGTAAAAGTCTAAGGACAAAACAGGATGATGCAGATTGTTAAATTCTGGGGCATGTTTTGTGTGTATGTGCATTTTTAAAAAGGGACATAGTAACAATATCAGTAATATTTTAAAATAACCTCTAGAAATCATCTTCCTTATTTCTGACTGTTAATGTCAGCATATGTTTAGGTAGCATCCTGAGTGAGTTATGCATATATAGTTCACTATATAATATGTATATATTTGTAATAGTGATTTGCTGTAAAAATTTTTATTTCTAGGCAAGTAGGTTAGCATCACCTCAGGTATAATTTCAAGGGATTTCAGGTTTCAGGACAGATTTTTAAAAATACTTCCTTTTAAGAGGCTCAGCTTTGCTCTTTCATCATTTATAACCTATATAAAAATGAAGCTAAGATTTGTGGCTTTTTACTTTGATATTCCCGCATAGTATTAGTGTAGTAGTGCTGCAGATTTGCTTCCTAACTACATTCACTGAAGAGTGGAGAAGAGCATTTTTGAAATACACGTGGGAAAACAGTCTGTGTGTTGCTAAGAGGTTGTTGCCTTATTAAGCTTTAAAATGATTTGGCTTATATAGGGGTAAAAAATCTGCAGCCTTGGGGGTCTTTAATTCATTCAGTTCTATTGGCTAAACCCAGGAACAATCACAATTAATCAAACAAGCTGATTTGGCTTAGGTAATGAATTTATGGTACCTGGTTTTGACATGCTGACAAGTGAGCAGCTGACTTAGGCTGAGTATATTGATAATCTCAGAGCTGAGATGCCCTGGTGGGGCAAGGTCTCACAACAGTTCTCTCTGTTTCCAGCTGGAGAAGTGAATAATGAGCCCAGCTGCCCTCTAGCATTGCTCCAGCTCACAAGCACTTTACCTTCAGCATTGCGTGTTCCTGTCAAGTGTGGGAGCATGTGGGCAATAACAGCTCAGTGCTCTTGACAGGAAGCATCTTGGCTAATGCCCCGTGACAAAGGGAGAGAGCCAAGCACTGCCATAACAGTGGGAGAAGGAGAGTTCAGTGCTGGTTCTGAGCTGACAAAGGGCACAGAGCCTGCCTACGACACAGCAGCAAGATGAGCTGAATCAAATACCAGTTTCCTCCTACTGCTGGCAGAGCTGTATCAAAAGAAGTGGGATATGGCTAGAGGAGATCAATACTGGAGGGAGTCATCCCTTACAAAATGGTTTAGACATCCTTTGGAAAGGGAATATGCTGCATTAATCCCGAGAGACAAGTATTGGGTATAAAATAGAAAAACTACATAAGTATTGAGGATCTTTTTATATTGTATAGTGAGTGCATGGAGTCTTGCAAAGTTAAAGAGCATGCTTAAAAAGTGCCTGTATATGGTTTTTCGGTTTGTCCCCCTGCTTGTTGGCCAGCAGTGCCTTTCCTTAGTTCTGTATCTGTGCTGAACAGACATAAAATTACTCAGCTGAACTGGATGTTGGGTAACTACACTGGACTATCACATGCAAGGTAAACTGTATGAGAACCTTGGTAAGGAACTGTGAATTAGCCAGATGTTCAAAGCAGAGGGTGAAAATGTGGGCTGGAGAGTACCTTACATGAAAGTGAAGATTTAGGGATCTCTAAATTTCTAGTAAACACCTTTCTCAAATGATTGTCATGTCCTAAAGAGAAGCGAAATCAAAGCATGCTGCTTTTTTAGAGTAAATTAGGGTTTTAGTTCTAGTGTCTGCTGCCTTCCTGAACAATGTAAGCTCCTTGGATTTATGTGCTAAGATTCCAAATGCTTCTCCTCAAGTAGTAAATAACTTGTTTTTCAAAACAAGCAGGTTTACTTCATTCTCCACTCTGACCCAATATCGCCATGCATAGTAATAGTAAGATTTACATCATGTATATTTGTCCTGTCTTAATATACTCCAATTTTCCTTCCAGTACAAATAAATCTAATAATTTATACCCTCTAGCCTGTATACTCCTGATATAAATTTGTACTAACACTGTTCAGATTAAAATTTTGCTGGAGATAATAATGGGAAAGGGAGGACAGAGCTATTTTACATTTTTATATTAAGTATGAAAAAGATACTGGCCTGGCCACTAATTCCTCCTCCTGCCCTTTGGCCCTTATTGCTATATTGCAGTACTGAATTTTGCCTCCATTAGTGAAAAGTCTTTAGCTGATTTGGTTCACACCTGTATTAGCAGCCAAAACTCAATGTAATTTAAGGTAGCTCATTAGCTACTTGATTATTTGCCTTCATTTCATGTTGTCAGTCTGAGCAATGAAAAGATGTCTGAAATCTTAACAGCCATTTCCATCATCTGGAAATCCTACTGGCTTGGTGTTTCTGGGAGGGTGTTTTGGGAGGAGATTTTTCTAGAGTATTTTTTCCTTTTTTTTTTTTCCATTCATTATGCTTACAACAAAGAAAGATGGATGTGATCTGGGATTGTATTTAGAGCATCTTTGTGTAGAAATTTTGGATTTCATATAAAAATAAGTGTCATTGTGGACCTGTTTTAAATGTATTATGCAGACTTCTCTTGAGTGAACTGATAGCTATCCTATTCATTCTCAGCTTAGTGAGGAGGTGAAGACTATAGGGATTATGATGATATTTACTTTTTTCTGAATGTCATATTTTCTTTTAAATATTATGCTATAACCTTTCTCTCACTGTAGTTTGCTTTGTATGTTAAGGCAAAATTGATTCCTGAACAGGAATTTGACACAAGACTTTTGTTCTTCTTACATTTTATGTAAACTCCAGCTGGTGCATGGGATTTAAACTGGTATTTTGTAGAGTTGAACTTCACCTTTATGACCTGGTTAAGGCATTTTTAACTTGATATCAGCAGGTCACTTTTGAGGAGGGAACACTAATAAGAGTTGATTCAAGCTTCACTTTTTCCACACTGAATTTCCAGAAGCTTTGAATAGTAGCTATAAAGAATAATCCCTATTTCCTCAATGTGACAAGACTTTTAAGCATCTCTTACCTCATACCAACCTACTGGTGCCAAGGAGCTGTCACTTTTATGTCTGAGACTGTCAGTACACCAGATCAGCCCACCATTTTATCTGTCTCTATGGCCAGTTTGACGTGATGCTCATAAATGAAGAAATTCCTGAAAAGTGCCTATCCTTAAAGACTGATTTCAGATACACAAAATTTGAGGATTTAATTACAGTTTGAAATTGAAGTTGTCATATACCTTACAATCCATTTACATTGATGAGTATTTTAATTTGGACTCTATCAGTACTGTCAGTCAGACATGCTTGTTGTACTTATCTGTTTGTCTCAAGTTCCACAACTAAACTATTTTATTCCTTATGAATAATGACCAATTCTTAAACTTTTTAAGGAGCTTCTCAGTTTTCACATGTGCTTCCACAGTGATGAATCAGGACATGTTTCTCTGCTGTTACGCTTGCTTTTATTTATTAGGCCAGGGATCTTTGGTTTCGTTGTTTGTTAGTCCTTGTACCTGAGGCCAGAATTTAGGGGAATGCTATATTAGTACTAGTTTCAGTTAAAAATATTCCATAAAAAGTCATGTTTTAGTTGACTTAAGGACTCCAGTAATATCCCTTGATTTATTGTACTGTCATTATTCAGTGCAGGGATTAAATGTTTTGTTATAGTTAAAAAACAGTGGAGGAATTAGCTGGCGTGGCCTTTCATTTTCCAAAACCATACAGTTACAAATTTCTTTATTCTGCAGTTGTGAACCAGTATAAACACTGGAAGAAATGTTCCTTTCATCCTCCCTGTAAGCCCCAGGGAACACCAAAGAAAGTAAACTGGTAGCTAAAATGGATCACAGAGCACTGAGAATTGGAGCAGAGCATACAGATGGAGTACCAATAGTAGTTTCGCAGGCAGGAAGTTTAACTAGGGCTGGATTTCAGAAGCTTTGTGCACCTGTACAGATATATACTTACATGTCTCATGTCATTATAATCAAAACTGCCTTTACTAAATATTAAAAAAGCTAAACCAGCAGTGATGATTAGTCCTTTGGTAAATTTGAACAAATGCATGAGAATTTATGAGTATTTGCAGAAAATAATTATTTGAAAAAATAACTGAATTTGTGTTTCCTATTATGCTTTTAAGATTTAAAAAAACATTTCTATGAGACTGAACTGTCTGATTTAACATTGTCTAAATTATGGTCTTGCAGTCTTCCTTGCTCAACACAGTTCTAGGGCAGCCTCATTACTTCTTTTCTGACCTTTGTCTGTGAGTTGGTTCTGAGATAATGTCCTGGAAGACTTCAAGGCTAATACATCTTTCTGATTGAACAGGATTCCCTTGGTGTTCCAGGCTTTTTGGGGTTTTTTTCTCTGAGCTATCCCAGTGACATGTACTCAACACAGCACTACATTCATTAGTGCTGAAAGTGTCCTGCTGATCTCATAGCTGAACAACTGAAATAAAAATTACTGAAAAAGGACCAATCATCTTCTCTAACTTTCTATGTAAAAACTAGTGCAGAAGGTGTACCAGTGGTTTGTGTCTGTATCCTTTTAAGACTCTATGGCAGCACAAAACAAGAGCTGTTTCTCTGAGCAAAATTTATGTTGGTGATTGTAGGAATAGCTTCAGACTACAAATCTAATTCATTCAGAAATTGATTAATGCTTAATAAATCTCTATTGTCTTGACAACTTTGTATGCTAAAAGGCAATTTCTCTTTGTATAAATATTGGTGTTTTAGAATTCAAACTTCTTGAAGCGAGTGCTTCAGGGGAACAGCAAGATCGATTGTTTAGTAGAGGGCTTTTATTTTAGCAGAGGTTAACAAAAAGCCAGTGTACTGAAAGTTACTCATAGGATTGCATCATCCAAGTCTGAGATACCTATAGATAAAAGTTACAATTACCTTCTAGTATATCTATTTTCTGTCTCCTCTAAATCTGAGGCCATATTCTATAGGAAGAAAGCAGCTTGACCCAAAAATCGGTGATGTGTTATTTTCTATGATGCCATCAGTCACTGCTACGTCAGCTGGGAAAGCTGGGGCAGAAAGGTCTGCAGTGAGCTGACTTTGCAGCCCTGTCTTTTCTCACTGCACATTTTTGAGGAGTTTTCTCCAGCTGAGTTGCACAGATAATGATTATTCATATCTTTCTGCCCTTATGTGGACTTTGGCAAGTGTCGCATTCTTCCTGTGTCTGCTCCAAATCTCTAAAGTGTGTTTACCAGCACCCTATAAATTCTAGATCTCCTTTAACTTGAAGGAGACAGGCAAGGAGATGATACAGCTCTTGCTGATAAGCTGTTTACTGTCATGTGCTTTGTTAGTTCAGCTTTCTTTTTATTGACTTTCTATAGTTTGTAGCTTATCTGTAAATAATGCTGAATCAAGAAAAAGAAAACACAGGCAAATAGAAAATGGACTGGTTTTATCCACTTTTGCTTAAAAACATAAGATCTGTATTTTGGTGTTTCTAGTGTTTAGGATATATTGTTTCACAGTGCACAACTTGGACAGATGTGATATATGGTGCTTTGCCAAAACAAAGGCTATAATATTCAACTGTCATCTCCAAACCTTATGTTTTAAGGTTGGATAATGTAGCATCGAGACAGACTTGTTTTGTCAGGGCTGTCTGGAAATAAAATCTTCAAAGCTTCAAAGTACTAGTGATGGGAAATGTTATATTGTAACTGTATTAGAGCAGCATTGGTAAGCTTTTTTCCCAGGAAAAAGAATACAAATTCCTATGACAAAAACACATGAGCAAAGCATCACTGATACACTTCAAAAGACAGAAATCAAGTGACCTCTTACTTGGTGGTGCAGATGTGGATAGAATATGGCAATGTGAGCCCAAAATGTGGGCCCTGCTGACAAGAGAATGAAGCCTTGTCTTGTGCCAGTCTTCTTTCTGCTCTCTCTAGAACCTTCTGCTGAATTTCCCAGAAGCAGACAGATGTGGGTGAAAAGTTTGGGGGTTTTTGTTTGAGTTTTTTTGTTTTTATAATACACTTTTGCCTAAAGGAGCCATGTTATTCCGTGGTCCTGTGGCAAGAAAGCAAGTGGGCTTTTACAGCTTATTTTCCTTATGGAGGTAGATGCATTCTGCAGAATCACTGCTCAGTCTCTAAAGGCTGAGACCCTGGAGGCAAAAAGACCCTCTAAGCTGTAAAAACCCCTAAAACTCAGCTGTCAGGATCTCTGTAGAGTTGATCACTTGTAGGAATAGCAGGTGGCAGTACTATTGCAAGTTTGCTGCCTCCAAGAGCTTCCACATTGGGCAGCCACCTTATTTGCCTGTGTTGAGAGCTCCTTCTCCTCTTTGGCTAGAACATGAGCTTTATGAGCACCTGGAAGTAAGGATTTCATTTGTCATAAAAGCTACTCATTTCTACACAGTTGTTACTTATGTGACTAGATTTATCAAAGATAGTAGGCTGCTTACACAAATCACTGCTCAGCTGAGTAAGTCCTAATATATCCCTTATCTTTTGCCCAACAGTCAATTTCTTCTGTTGAAAGAAACTTAATTACCATATTTAATAGATATATTAATTATTAGACTGTCTTACACTTGAGTGTTGTCACTAGCACTAAAAATTAAAGGGCTTGAGAATCATTAGGAATTTATTTATACTAGATTTTATATGCTTCTTAGGTTGCTCTTAAAAAAATAGTAATCCTCAAATGTTTCCAATACTAAAGCTGTCTAAAATCTAATTTATATTTAGTTTGTTCTCTTGATATTTACCTTTTTAAAAAAAATCTGTTATCGAGGTATGTTTTGAAAGGATAGGGATCATCTCTGGAGTTTGCAATTTCTATTCTAGTCCTCTTTCCCTGGGAGAGCAAAAATGTGTGCATAGCCTTTTGAGCCTGTTGTGGCTCAGGATATGCAGCAGTGGAACTTGCAGCCTTTCATCTTTTTTTAATCTGCCTTTATAGCCACAGGTATAAATGAAGTATTTGTTTCCATTTTCTCTAATTTTCTGCTTAGTTTTTACAAAAGCAGACTCTTCTTGAAGGCTTTAAATAATCCATTAATAAGATGCTTTTTTCCTTGCAATGTTATGGGCTTTCTTTCAATGGGGAATGGACTG